>JBAMHW010000014.1:5819646-5839236 GCA_037177495.1 Rhadinocentrus ornatus | reverse complement strand
GGGCTCTGGCAGTGCTCCTCCTGTTCCTCCTTGCACAAAGGTGGAGGTAGCGGTCCTGCTGCTGGGTTGTTGCCCTCATACGGCCTCCTCCACATCTCCTGATGTACTGGACTGTCTCCTGGTATCGCCTCCATGCTCTGGACACTACGCTGACAGACACAGCAAACCTTCTTGCCACAGCTCACATTGATGGACCCTAACCCATCCTGGATTAGCTGCACTACCTGAGCCACTTGTGTGGGTTGTCTCATGCTACCACTAGAGTGAAAGCACCGCCAGCTTTCAAAAGTGACCAAAACATCAGCCAGAAAGCATGAACTGAGAAGTGGTCTGTGGTCACCACCTGCAGAATCACTCCTTTATTGGGGTGTCTTGCTAATTGCCTATAATTTCCGCCTGTTGTCTTTTCCATTTGCACAACAGCATGTGAAATTGATTGTCAATCAGTGTTGCTTCCTAAGTGGACAGTTTGATTTCACAGAAGTGTGATTGACTTGGATTGGATTGTGTTGTTTAAGTGTTCCCTTTTTTTCTTTTTTTTTTAACATTGACAGTTTTCTTTTAAATTTCCCATCTTAGTTATGAGATGATTTTCACAGTCCTGTGTCCAGCGATCTGTTTCACACTACTATACAATCAGTGTAGGTATAACTTTTTGTTTGTAAACAAGTGGTGAGGAAGTGTATTTTATATCTGAAGAACAATGAAATAAGTGTCTGAAAATGTCAGAAGGACTACACGAAGTTCAAGGTATGAGTGCTCCATTACTATTCTCTGTTCAGTTTTTTGTAAAGTTGGGCTGCAAATTCTGTTATCTGCACCATATAGTAGCAACTAAATTCACTGTTTTAGCCGTCCCTTCATCTGGAATTAGAAAATCAGTCACACAATCAGTTTAGGTGTTAAAGGCAAAGGCAAATGTATTTGTATAGCACATTTCATGTACAAGACAATTCAAAGTGCTTTACATAAAACATTACAGCAGGATGCAGAAAGCAATAACAAGTGCATAAAAAAATCAATAAATAAATACAATTATTAAATCAAAACCGAAAGAAAAAGCTATGAAAAAATAGATAAAATGCAAGAAATAACGTTACAGTGTGGGGGAAGACAGTATTAAAATATGACCGTTTAAAAAATTCCAGCTTATTTGGACTTCTAAATCAAAACTATTGAAATATTCTACAGTCATTTGGCAGACGCTTTTATCCAAAGCAACTTACATCTGAGAGTAAGAACAACACAAGCAAGAATTCAAACATGATAATTAAGTAGTAGTCAGACTGCTGTGAGTCCAGTTGGACTCAGGTGCTGTCATGTAGTGCTAGGCGCAGCTTTTAAAAAAAAAAATTTTAAATACATGATCGTGATTTCATCACACAATATCATCTTGGGCATAAGTGCATGCAGCATATTCAGTCCTGAGTTGAGTCAAAGAGCTGGACCAATCTTTCTAACTCATTCCAACGAGTAGAAGAGTTAAGCTAAGTGCGGAAATGCTCCTTAAATAGGTGAGTCTTTAGTTTGCTCTTAAAAGTGGATAAAGACTCTGCAGTCGAAAATACAGTCGAGCACAGGTGGGTCTTTAACCTGGATTTAAATAAACTGAGTGTTTCAGCTGATCTGAGACTTTCTGGGAGTTTGTTCCAGACATGTGGAGCATAGAAGCTAAATGCAGCTTCTCCATGTCTAGTTATGACTCTGGGAACTGATAAACTGGATTCAGATGACTTGAGGGTTCTGGTAGGTTCATACTGGATCAAGAGGTCACAGATGTATTTTGGTCCTAAACCATTCAGAGCTTTATAGACCAGCAGCAAAACTTCTATTCTCTGATGAACAGGCAGCCAATGTAAAGACCACAGAGCTGGACTGATATGGTCCACTTTCTTGGTCTTAGTGAGGACTCGAGCAGCAGAGTTCTGAATAGGCTGCAGTTGTCTAACTGATCTTTTAGGTAGACCTGTAAAAACACTGTTACAATATTTGCTGACTTTGTGATTGTTGTGTTTCTTAAAGTTAAGGTCTGAGTCCATTAATACACCCAGATTTCTGGCCTGGTTGGTGGTTTTTAGGTGTATAGACTGAAGTTCTGTGGTGACGTTTAATCGTTTCTCTTTTGTTCCAAAGACAATCACCTCAGTTTTGTTTTTAACTGAAGAAAGTTCAGACACATCCAGTCATTAATCTCCTCAATGCATTTGCCAAGAGCCTGTACGGGGCCTCTGTCTCCTGGTGACATTGTAATATATATCCGCATGTCATCTGCGTAGCAATGGTAACTAATTTTGTTTTTCTTTGACCTGTGCCAGTTGGAGCATGTAGATGTTAAACAGAAGAGGCCCCAGGATGGAACCTTGGGGAACTCCACATGTAATTCTTGTCTGCTCAGATGTGAAGGTACCTATTGACACTTTGTGTTCTCTAAATACACTTTGAACCAGTGTAGTGCAGTGCCAGAGAAGCCCACCCAGTTTTCCAGTCGTTTAAGTAAAATATTGTGGTCAAGTGTATCAAATGTTAACATTGTAGGGCTAACTTGGTGTCACGTTTCTGAGAGGGTACATGGCAGCTGTGGGAAGACTGTGCATGTATGGTGTAGCTCCTAAACATTAAGGTCTGAACAGTTATTTTTATATTTGTTACATCGTTTTTTCTACAGAAAGCAGTTTTAATGTGAGTGTTTGTGTTTCAGGAGACTGTGTGAGGCTGGAAGAGGGAGGGCATGTTACCAGCATTAACCTCAGTGTACCTCCTCCTGCATCCTCTTCCTCATGCTAATAGAGACAAAGTTATTACTGTCACTCCAGAAAGCTGTTGCAGCGTTACACAGCAGTCCTTTGCATATTGTCTAAATACTGCGGGCGTGTCTGTGGTTTCCAGTTATTTTGATTTTAAATTAATAATCTATCTTATTTTATATTAGGTGAGTGAATATTTGATATATACAGTGGGGCAAAAAAGTATCCAGAAATCTTGCCTTTTTGTTAGAGACCAAATACTTATTTTATCGAGGAGTTTACCAATTAAAAATCTGACAATGTGATTTTCTGGATTTTTTTTCTTTTTTTTTCATTTTGTCTCTCATAATTGAGGTATACCTATCATGGAAATTACAGGCCTCTCTAATCTTTTTAAGTGGGATAACTTTCACAATTGGTGGCTAACTAAATACTTTTTTGCCCCACTGTAAATCCCCAGAGAACTAGGGATTGAGATGGAAAAGTCCAGATGGAGAAGTCTCAATTTGAACAGATTATGGATTTTGGAGTTTTTCATTGGTCAAATAAATTATTTTACCAGTAAAATATATTATCTTTTTTAATTTAAATAAATTACTTTATCCATAAAGAAAGAAATCAGATGCAAAACCATTTTTAGATAAATAAGAAAAGATGGATTTTAAATAAAAATGTAAAAAAAATCAGGGCCCAGAAGTATAAAAATGTGAAAACATGAAAAACTTTGCTTGGGCCTTTTTTTTCTGAAAATTATATTTATGGATTATTTTCTATTCTATTCTATTCTATTCTATTCTATTCTATTCTATTCTATTCTATTCTACAGTCATTTAGCAGAAGCTTTTCTCTAAAGCGACTTACATCTGAGGGTAAGAAAAACACAAGCAAGAAATCAAACAGGATGGGATGTCATAATCAAGTATTAGTCAGACTGCTGTGAGTCTAGTTGGACCCAGGTGCTGTCATGTAGTGCTAGAGGCAGTGCTTTTTTTTTACCCTCCTCTCTATAATAGTCCTTTGTTTAATTACAAGATCACAATTTCATCACACAATATCATCTTGAGCTTAAGTGCACGCAGCTTATTATTATTTAAAATTAGGTGAAAACGATGCACATTTCTGCCTTTGTGTATACAACCTGCAGTTTTCTGCATTCGGCTCCAGATTTTTCCAGCTTCTTAGGTGTGGCAATGGATTGCTTTTGTTTTTTTCCTATAACTGAATATTTTTGGTTTTGAACTATTTTGCTAAGACAAAACACCACATTTCTTTTACAAAAGAAATGCTCCTCTGTTGTATGTATAAAACAATTTCTTGCAGTTTTGAGGCCTGAATGCATTATGAGATTAAATAAGTCAATAATAAATTTTTTGTAATCGTTTTCAACAAAAGAGCTGAACCTTTGAGCAGCTGAGTTTAGAAGTTTGTGCCACACACTTTTCCCAATCTTTTTTACATCTCAGAAGATTTAAATAATTTATAAGTAAATAAATTGATGGTGAACATGTATCACTGCCCGAGTGTTTCACTTCATGAACTGTGCTGCAGTCAACACTCAATTAGATCAGGAAAATGTCCATCTTTTGACACCAGTATTATTTGGACTGTTATATTTTCTGCTGTTTTATTGGTTAATAGACTTTGGGATTTCAGAGCTATAGACACGCACAGAAGCATGAGTGTGCACACAGGCGAGTTCACTGGCTGGATGCACATCAAAGGAGAATCGGCCATCAGTGAGATGGAGGAAGCAACCGGAGGGAAGAGCTGCTGTGACTGAAGTGCTGTCTAATTCACACAATGGTGCATGTGTGTTGTGTGTGTGTGTTCTTTCTTTGGTTGCACATCAAGTAAATCTGATTTGTGGTGAAAGCTGCAGAGGAGTGGAGCAGGAAATGGGATTTACTTCCTGTCTTGGAGGCAGCAGCTAGTTCAGACCTGTAACTTTATTCTCATTTAATCTTAAAATGAAGCTGAAAACACTTCCTCTCATCAATATTTGTTCTGTCTCAAAATGTCCCCCCAAAAAATCTTTTTAGATTAGATAAAAATCACCAAAATCAGCACACTCACATTAGAAATTACAATTAACTTTATTTAAACAGGTATTTTTCACATTATGCTCAGGCAGCAACTAAGAATTATTTATAATATTTGATATTGTCTGGATTATATAAAAAATTAATCTTTACTGGTCTGTCAAAGCAAAATGTTAAAAATCTGGATAAAATAGTTACATTTTCGCACCGGTCTACACATGCCGGACTGACAATTTAAAGCCAAACAAACCGCTATATCCAGGAAGACAAAGAAATTTCATTTCTTTTTTGTGGCTTTTCAAAAGGTTGACTTTGTGAATGGACACCTGATTTACCTTTTTTCTAGTCCTGATATTGTCAAAAAATGTCTGCCTTTTCGTCTTTCATAATATTTCTTTAAGCTAGGTTTTATAGACATCATACTCTGATAGCAGAAACTAAAGTAGATTCTGGCACAAAATGTTAACCAGAATGTTGGCACACCTATGAAAAGTATTAGTTTTCTCTGGGAATCATCTGCTTATGGCCAGACTGTGGCTTAAATTGCCTCTTGACATGGTTGCAGTCCATATTTAATTCATCTTGGTTGCTTGGTTGCAACCTATCGGTTTAGATAGAAGATGGATGTTCCGCTTAAACTGCCTGGAGGCACCAAGTTTCAACAGGGTGCTTGGGTTTCCTGGTCTTTTCTCTTTGCAAAGAGGTCCGTTTTAAATAAAACACATCTGCTCTCCTCTCTATTCATCTTGGTGCTTTAAAATATGCAGTAATGACTCAAATCATGCGCACATGCTCAATCTTGAGAAGTAATACTATCATTTTATTACTATGAGGAAAGATGATCTGGTTGAGTAGTTAGATTGTGGTCTGTCACTATGATACTCCCATCAAAATCTCATTATTTGTGTGTAGGGGCCAGTGGTGGACCCTTCCCAGTTTCTTAATTAGGGTAACCAGATCCTTCCCTAACAATGAGATCATCTGGAATTTGTTCCCGGTTTTGCGGATTTTCTGTATGTATGTCCTCATACTTCATGGCTGCAGCTGTAAGCTTGTGTTCACCCATGCAGAGACGCAGAGGCAGCGCTCCAGCCCTTGTCAACTCAAGCTTAATAATTACACAGCAATGCAACTGCAGAGACTCAAAGAGGCAGAAATGCACCCAGAACTGAGATAGTGGTCTAGAGTAATGCATCAAAATACACCAACATCTACAGGAAGAACTGGTTGTGTCCTCCAGTAATTCATGAATGCAAAACAACCTTTCATCATAGCATATAAGTTCATCAGTAGAGCGACTCGGCCGAGCCTCATGGGAAATCATGAAATGGGCACAGACATAATCTTTTTCTCCATCCAGATGGAAACAAATTGTGTATATAGTTGTTTACAACCAGTCTGAATTTAAAAGGAGTGTGTTTCAGTGCACAACCATTTGCCTATGTAGAAGAGAAGTTTAAAACCTCCATTGACACTAAACTCTTTGTAGAAAATCACAACTAATCACAATTTAATATAAAAACAATTGTATTTTGTATTTTAAAAATCTTTCCAAATTAAGATGTTAAAAGTATGCGAAAAATGCACTAACTTTACAAATTAAGACTTTCTATGGAAATTTTTCATGTTGTGGTTGCTGATCCTGGTAAAATCCTGAATTTAGTTGAGAAACTGATTCTCGGTTTATATGAATGTTGTGTGTTTTCAAACTCATATTTCACTGGTGGATAAAATGTTGTTTAAATGTTATTAAAATGTTATTTTATGATATTGTGGCACATTCAATGTGGAATATGAGTTCATGTGAACCTAAACAACCTGTTTGCTGACATCGTCAAGATGTAAATACTATGATTTAGGGTTTACAATTTATTACATTTGCAACTATTGAAGAGACACATTCTCTGCTTGGACCAATGCTGTTGATGCTTTGGTGCCTCCTCGTGAGATGTAGTTGTGCAGCTCAGTGGATAATGAGAAGTGGTTGCCATGTAACGGTTCAAAGTTCTGGTGAAATCTTGAAAAAGAACAGTTCCTGTTTGCAGTGGATGTACAAACATGTATCACTGGGAATTTCAGGATTTAATGACTTATAAGAAGATTATTGATGTTTATCCTCAGTAGAGAAATCTAAGTCAGAATAAATATGTTCAGGGATTTAGACGCTTAGCAGATGTGACTTATTTATGGTTTAATTTGTGTTTACGACATGCTCATGCAGCTGATTCTTCTACCTCTGGCAGTGTCTTTGCCCCATGTCTCAATAATAGATGGGTTTACTGGTTAACAAGTTTGGGTTTTGGACAGTGGAAGCGTCTTGCAAACGAATGAAAATCAGTGTGTGTGTGCGCGTGTGTGTTTATGTGAGGGTCTAGTTGAGGTGTTGTAGATAAGCAGCAGCTCTCGCTCTTCCCATTAGGCTGGCTAAAGAAGGATGGCATGGCTCCCATTTCTCATGCCGTTAACCATCAACACACACACTTCTTACAGGGTTAAATGTAGGTAGTGAAACAAGTGTGTTGACTAGATTTGTATCTGTTAGATTGACCACAGCAGACAGATACATCCATTCACAGCACAGCAGACCTTTGTACCAGGAGAACTTTTTTACATCAAGTGATGTGTGTGTGCGTGTGTGTAGGGGGGGAGATCTGCCATGAATTAGTAGTTAAATTGTTTTCATATTTTCATATTCCCTGAGTGATATCTGGGCTGTGGACAGGTTTTAAATGTCTTTCCAAGTATCGTTTAGCACTGAAAACCAAAATTTCTGACAAATTCCTAAAATATCGTATCTCAGAAAATCTATGCCATCTGTTCAAAAGACTGAAGGTGTTTTTATAATTTATAATTCACTAGTGAACTTGAAGATTTATTATGGAACAATATATATCAGGAGTTTTACAAAAGGCTGCAGCCCAATACTGCAAACATGAACACTGCATGGCAGGATTATCTGTTACAAATCTTTACAGTTAATCAGTGTTACTGAAATATTAAGACTTGAGACTAAATTGTTTTCATACTGTAATGATAAACAGCATGTTGGGCCATAACAAAAAGGGGAGATGCTAATAAACATATTTATCAAGTTAACATAAAATAGGAGGAAAACTGAGATGTAGGTCAGCAGGGCTCTAAATTAACACCTTCCAACCTGCCAAATGCCGGTTAAAATAAAATTTTGTTGAGTATAGATAAAGACTTACTGATCACTTTGGCAGGTAATGAAGGAAACGAAGAATTTTGTTTTTTGGTCCTGGCAGTGCTATTACTACATTTACCATAAACACTCTTTCACAATGTCTTAGACATCCGCTGGTGCTGGTTTTATACTACAGCCTGAACTGAACGCAGCTGAGGAGCAAAATATAGAGATAAGTGACAAAAATCTAATATGTGGCTGCTGTGTGGCTTCCTTCTGATCGTTTCTGTGGTGTATGTTCTTTGTGGAAGTGCTTGAACCGTATGGGGGTTCGGTGATGTGTTGAGCTTCAGAAAAGCAGCAAAACAAAAGTGGACTGTAGCGGTTATGATTTTTGTTAAATTCTGAAGGAGTTAGGGATTATTAAGCATGTTGATGGTCTAAATGCTCCAAACAATAAGTTCACTCAAGTAGCTATTTGATAAAATGTGATTAAAATCTTCCTTTTTGTGAATTAGTATGCTTTGCCCATGTCAAAGGCATTATCATTGTATCTTTCCATCAAACTGACTCATTTATATAGATTTGCTGGGTAATGATTTATTGTTCGGCGTTCAGCATTCAGCAACTAAATTAAATAAAACAAAATACTTTATTTATCCCAGGGGGGGGGGGTTGCAGCCCGAAGGGAATTGTAATCTCCAAAATGAGAATAGAAATTAAATTAGTATAAAATAAATAATAATTTTTAAGTCTTTGTTTTTTTCTCACAAGAGCCCCTTACTGTGTCGGTGGGATGGTTGATGTGACTTGTTGACATAACTTCCTTTAATCTACACAATGTATGAAAGGCGCTATATAAGCAGGGTTGATTGACAGAGAACCTGACCATTTCACAGTTGTAGAAGTTCTGAGGAAGGGTTGGTGGATGGAGGTCACAGGTTTTGGATCGAAGCTGGTGCTGGATCTTAATGTCCTGAACCCCTTTGCTTCTGTAATAGTTGAACATCAGCCGCTGCAAGGTCTGGGGCCTCTTCAGCTTTCTGAGGAAGAATAGTTTTGGTTGTGCTTTGGTGACCAGGTTTGAGGTGCTGGTGGTCCACGTCAGCTAGTAAGACATGTTGATTCTGAAGAACTTTACATACTCCACACTCCACTGCCTCACCAAGTATTTGGCAGGAGTTCTGCTCACACCTCCTCTCTGTGGTGAAGCGCTCTTTTCCACTTCTTACAACATGGATAACTCTTCCTGATGCTGCAGGTGGGACCGAGACAGACACCAAGCAAACAAAACCCATGAGCATGTTGTCAATTAGTTTATTTAATCAGAAATCGGATCAGACAAAGTAATGGTTTTTATAATTAGGAAAATTAACTAAAGGATGTGATATTCAACCAGGCAGATAATTGGTTGACTTGTGCCACAGTTCTGTCAAAACAGATTTGGCAACAAGAATTTACTGCTGATCGAAATAATGCTATTAAATATTGGTTCTCGCAAGTCTAGTGCTGATGTAAATGTCACACCACACCCTGCAAAGGCATAAGTTTGACAGGCACAGACAGTGAGGAATGAGCCTTTATTAAAGAGCAGACTGCTCTGGACAAAGAAGACGGATCATTACACCATCCAGCAGTGGGAACAATGGAGGGAACAAGCTGCTTGAAGCCTGCCAACACGCTCCTTTACACCGACAGCAGTGTTAACCCTCTGTCTCTGTGCGGCTCTGTCCTAATGAACACACTGCAGCTGTCCTGGTTTCCACCATGTGTAATGGTCACTTTGAATCTGTCAGTCTGGAGAAGAGGTGAGGCAGCTGAGAACAATTTGTCCGACACTTTAATTTCCTGATGTGATGCAACATCAACGTCTTGCATCACAACATCAACTGGAAATTCTGTTTAAGCTCAGAGACGTGGATCATTTCAGGTTTCTGCAAAATGTTTGAGCTTACAAGTGGGCCTGAGTGTCAAAAGCCTAATTTTGATTTTCTAAGAGCAGACTTTAAAGGAGAGATTGATGGCTCTCATTTGTTCATCACCCCTCATTTAATTCTTTGATCTGTCATCTTCAAAAAAGGGCAGGATCACAGTGGATGAAATCATACTGGAAACAGCAAACGTGTCTGAAGGTCAAGTGTACATATAAATCATAAATCTGAAGTAATCTTTTCAAAAGCTGCAAAGAAAAAGATAAATCGGACACATTTGCATAATCTCATTCAAAGTGAATAAAATGGACTGTGTAGCGTCCATCCATCAGAGGTTGGTGGTCTGCGTTGCTAGTGGCTGTAATACAATGGAAGATGCTGTTATTACCAAACACATTACCGAGGAGGAAAAATAAAAACATCCACATGTGGTTGGACATCGACATCTTCAGGAATTTATTTAACCTCTGGTAAAAGTCATTATAATGACTATAAAATGATGTTATTATGAGATATTAAATATGAGAATTAGCAAGTCAGTTTGTCTGCTGGCTCATTGTACAAATTGATGGTGGGGTCAGGTGTAATTTGCAAAATGGTTTAATTATCTTTTATTCTCTTTTGGCACAGAATTGCACTTTTTAAAATGTATTTATTTGTTTGTTTTATTACACCAACTGATTCAGTTTTTGTTAAAGTTATGCTGCAAAACCACCTGGTAAATTTTAAGACACCATTGAGTTGCATTATCTGCTTCATGAAGTTAATTTGGGTAATTTATAATGATAAGGAATTACAGTTTTATTATGTTCAGCCCCTAAACTGGAAAAAATGAGCAGCAGTAGGCCTATGTGACTGCGTGGGAATGTTACCAGGCTGCAGGCTGCTTAACAAAAGTGTACTTAAATCTCCCTGAAGGGACACAAATGACTACATTTTCATGTAAATAATAATGTAGAGTGAACATTTTGTAGCAAAGTCCCAAAACTTTATTAAAATTAAACTATGATTCAAAATGCTTTTTCATATAGTAAAAGTTTTATTTTTCATGACCAGTTTAAACCTGTTCTCACTTGTTTCAGCAGATTCCTTTTCATTTCTATGGGGCACATTTTTATGTTATTTTTTTTTCCTTCTATTTTCATTAGTTCTGTGTGATGAATCGCTACTAAAAGAATCTTAGCTCCACAATCTGATGGGTTTTCTCAAAACTGAAAGACAAGTTATGTTGAAATATGTGACAGAAACATAGTTTTATGTTAGCGGATTAAGTATCACTAGTAACCTGTGTGCTTTTTTTCTTGAGCATTGACACCCAGAATCAAACTTATCACCAGCTGAAAGTTCTGTACTCAGATTCATATTCCTTTTTTTCTGATAAGTGTAAGATGGTCTAAATCATCACAAAATATCAGGCTCTGTGAATAGCATTATTATTTTGTATTAACTTCTTTCACTGCTGTACATGCAGAATGAAAATCAATTAAAATCATACAACTTAACCTCTACCATTCAACGTAATTTGTGCTTTTCACTCCCACTGAAAAAACTCAGATTTTCTTAGATAAACTGAGCCAGATATTTCAGATTTCTGCACCGTGGAAGCTCTTTGTAGCCTTGGGGTGGAGAGAGAGGCAGTTTTACTCTGGACAGAGATAAAATGTTTCATTTTGTCTGGCTTAATGTGATCAAACTCTACAAAACCATCAAGGACAGAGATTGGAAAAAATTCAAGTCCAGCTAGCAAAAAAATACCAACAAGACGTATGTGAACACAACTGCTCTGGTCTGTTTGAGTGTGCATGGGATGTGTGTGACGGTAATAGCTGAGATCATCTTCTGCTATGATTGTTGCTCTAATAAATGCTGCTGGACAGCTTCCTTCCCCTTACAGTTACATTTCACACCACACTACACCTCCCAGAATTTATGTGACAAAAATCATCTGGTGACCCCAGAACTTGGCATCCTCTCCTGTCACTAAACATCTGTTCAAGCCTGTAAGGTCTGACTTCGACTCTGGATGCGGTAGGAGCAGGGACCTGCACGTGCATGTTAGTCAAAATGAACCATCAGCTGAAGGCCTTAAAGAAAGAGTTGTACTGGTTTTCACAGTAGCCTGACTGTTCAGTGTGACCACATTTTGCATTAAGTATCTGATCTTGATATGGCACAACTAATAAACTGCAACATGATTGGCAGGTGGAGGTATAAAACCATTAGTTGATTCAACTGTCTGTTTGATCCCAATATTGTCTGATATGCAGGTGTACCCTCATTTAGTGAAGGCCTCTGGTCTTGATGAGGTAAACCAGTTGTTCTGGGTTTAAAACTGGGGGAAAAGAGGTGGATTGAAAAGAAAACTACTTCCACTCTATGTTTGAGCTGTTCAAGGATAAGCAGCTTGAAATACACAAATCTGTAGCAACAGCAATTTTAGCTTAATTTTAATTATATCCAGTTCACGAGTGAGGGAATAATGGAGTAGGAGATCGACAGTGATGCAAACTTTGCATTGATTTGTCATAGTGAAGGAGCCCAGCCAAAAGGCAAAGCTCTCGATCTACATTCCTACCCTCACCTATGGTCATAAGCTATGGGTACTGACCGAAATAAGGTCTCAAAAACAAGCGGCCAAAATGAGTTTTCTCCGCCGGGCTCTCCCTCAGACATAGGATGAGAAGCTCGGTGAGTAGAGTCGCTGCTCCTCCGCATGGGGAGGAGCCAGAGGAGGTGGCTTGTGCCTCCTGGACGCCTCCCTGGTGATTTGTTCCGGGCACGACCGGGGAAGACCCAGGACACGCTGGAGGGACTCCATCTAGAATATATTGCCGTTTAATCAGCCAGCTGATCAATCGGTCGGGCACTGCAAGATTTTCCATCCATTGCTAGAAATAGATCATCCTAACAGTTCATTTTGGACTCGCTAACTTCCTTCCTAAATTAGCCTGACCAAATTTTTAACTCACCATTTTGCCTTGTTTTGGCACCCTCACCAAAATAACATGTGCAGACCAGCAAATATCTTCCTGTCCATCATGCAAGTTGATAAAGAATAGCTGTGTCATATAGAACTCTAGAGGCACAGCACTGAAAATATAAAAAGAGATATTCAGAAGTTTAGTTGGGGCGGCGAGGCTCTGCAAGATAGAGCGGTCGTCTTGTAACCTGAGGGTTGCTGGTTCGATCCACGTCGAGTTCATGTCGAGGTGTTCTTGGGCAAGACACCTAACCCCTAATTGCTCCTGATGGGTCGTGGTGAGCGCCTTGCATGGCAGCTACCGCCATCAGTGTGTGTGAACGGGTGAATGTGATGTATACTGTAAAGCGCTTTGGATAAAAGCGCTATATAAATACGGACCATAGTTTTGTGCTTTGTTGAACACTGATTCCCAGACTCCCAAATCATTGCATGAAATAAACAAGTACAGTCATAAATTAAACAGCAACCAGTGGGACTAAAACAGAAAATCAACATGGGGAACGCAAAGCAAGTTAGTCTTCTTGGACCTCCATACGAAATGTCACACTCTACCCATTTAATAAACAAGTTTGCATACTGCAAAAAGAGTTCCATCCCTTGCACATGTCTGGCTGCAAAATCCCACAATGACAACAGCTAAATATCAAATTCAGGGTTTCAAAATGGTGATGCCCACAGTCTTAATCACTCTTTTATGTTTTTATGTGGGATGTTATCAGACTTCTTACTTTACATAAAAATATTAATTCACATTTCATAACACTATAAATTCACATTCATCCCTTTCTGGACGCATCTATCCTTTATTCAGCTTTGCAGTCTCTCTAGCTGTATCCATGCCAAAGTCTGGTGCCTCTTTAATGCTGAAAATTGTCTTTTTGCTCCATAAGTGACTGTATTTGTGTCTTTGTTTCTCATGGAAACTTCCTGGCTCTGCAGCTGATGGAAAGTCAAGTCGTGTTAAAATGTCTAACCTTTCTCGCTGAGCTGGAGTCAAACATCCATCCTCACTCAACCCCTAAACCCATATACCCAGAAAAATGCAGCTTTTGGTTTAGAAATTTGTGTGTTTTTTGCATGTAAACATGTTTAATTCCACATCTACTCAAAGAATTTTGAGAAAAGTTTAAGCTTTTTCATTTAGACAACAGTCATGATAGAAAGCACAAAATATATAATCTGCACCTTCCCGTTTGTCTCTTGTGTTAAACCTGAAGATTAACTTATTAAATATGCATGTTTACACCCAAATTGCCTTCCAGTGCAGCAGAGGAAGTCTGAGCTTTATTGTTGAGATGTCAGAGTTCATCTCTCAGCCTTGATAGCTGAGGAGGAAAGTAGCTGGGAGGGAAGGGGAGAGAGTGTATTGGCTTCGTCTTTTCTTTGCCATTCAAGCCTGCTGTCAGTGGTATGTAGAGCATGGCTAAGTCACACACTTGCATGCTCCATCTAATGCAGGTGAATCTGGTGGCAGAACTCACTCCTTTTATTCTATTGGCTGCTAACTCTGAAGCTCTTTTCAGTCATAAATGTGATATTGCTGCTTGTGTTATTAAAAAATAAATGCTAATTTTTCTAATGGCTTTACACATGCTCTGTGTGTGTGTGTGTGCACATGTGTGATAATTCTGGCTCAATCGACACTGAAGGAAAGGAGAGGGAGGAAGAGGGAGGGAGAGAGAGAGAGAGATTTTTAACTCACATTCACTTAATCCCCACATCTTTGAGTTATCAGGTTGCTAAGCAACAGCAAAGTCTACTCATGGTGTATGAGTGAACCAGCTCACTAAGTTTCATAATTAGTGTGATCAATAATCTGCTTTGATAGATCAATGACTGGACCAAAACATAGTAGTGATTTTTAAAAATTAGCATGTTTATGTGTTTGTTGCAATTTTTACTTTTTTTCATTAGCTGGCGCAGCTGGAGGTGGAGAGACTGTAAAAGATTCCATAACTCTACATTACCCAAAATGCACCTGAACCCCTGACAATTAGGGTTAGTTTATATCTTTTGTATCCATGAGAATCTGGTGTAGTTTATGTGGTTGAAATGTAATCTTAAGAGGATATGAAAACATGTTAGATAAGTGGTTCCCAACCTGGGGTCCGGGACCCCCCAAGGGGATCCCCCAAAGAGCACAGGCGGTCCCTGAGGCTTTGAACATTAGAGCCATTGTAATTGATGTCCACAAATCCAGAATACATTATTTATGGTGAGAATCTCACTTTTGAAAGCATAAAACCAGCATGGTTTCAGCAATGGGTGGAGCACGGGGTCCATGGCATTTTAGTATATGCATGAAGGGGGTTCCAGAGAAAAAAAGGTTGGGAACCACTGTGTTAGATGATCATGTATCTTGCAAATTAATGCTCTAGTAGAGGCATGTGCATTGATTAAAAGAATCAGTGCTTTAAATTAGTCTGTCTGTATGCAGATCTTCTGGTTATTTATGTACATCTGTACACCCTGGCTACTTAGGTAGTTATACAATTTTGCACCCAAAACTCAAAAACCTCACCCCACTGTGGTCATCAAGAGATGGGCATGGTCAGCAACAATACTCAGGTAGGTCTGAGCCTACAATCTTAACTGTTGTAGCTGAAATTAGCTCAGACCAGGCAACGTTTCTCCATCTTCTGTTGTCCAGTTTTGGTGAGTTAAGGCCATTACGTACCGAGACTGTTGCGAATCAGTGACACGATATTGCGAATAATTCTGAGGAGAAATTTTAAAGTTTTTCTCTATGCACACCAAGTGCAATACGAAATTGCGAATAAATTATGAACATTCTAAAACATATTCAGAAAGTGGGAACAACAAACTTGGACTCCACATCAGGCAACGACGATATTGTGCTGATGCTGCCCCAAAAAAAGAAAAAAAGAGCGCACCGGTTACATCCTATCCTTGAGAAGAGAGGGGAGCTTGGGGAGTTTATTTTTTTAGTCCAGGAGCTGAAGCTGTACCATGACCGATTCAGGACCGACTTTCAGATCTTCATAATTCAGCTCGTTAGCAATTGTTTGCCCCACATTGTTTTTGTTATCATTGTCGCTGTAATTGTCTCGCTTGTCGAACAAACACGAGTGTTGTGAGACAAATGTTTTACAACGCTTGGCTACGGTGGTACAAAGTTTGAAAGAAGCAGCAGCGAGAAGGGACACTTGCATTGCTCGTGACACCGGCCCTGGTGACGCTGTCAATATGCCGTCTGATTGGTCGATTGTGTATCTGTCGGATGCGAATATTAAGAAAAATCAACCTCAGTTGGAAAAAATAAATCTTGCAAACTCGCTAAATGGAAATTCATCACAGATGTGAATGTTCCCATTGACTTCCCATTGACCTCTCATTGATTCGATAAAAAATATTGCCGTGCGAATTAATTGGACGAAATGTTTGGAGTAGGTGTGTAAATGCCTTTAGCCTTAGTTTCCTGTTCTCAGCTGACAGGAGGGGCACCTGGGGAGGTCTTCTGCTGCTGTGGCACATCTGCTTCAAGGTTAGAGGTGTTGTGTGTTCAGAGATGGTATTCTGCAGACCTTGGTTGGAACCAGTGCTTATTTGACTTCCTGTTTCTATTTCATGCCATTTTCAATAAACACTAGGGATGGTTGTGTGAGAAAATCCCAGTATGAGCAGTTTCTAAAATATAGCAGACTGTCTGGTGTATGTAACCTGATCAAGTAGTATAGATCTGGGTGTCATGCCTGCTCCACCTCTACCAGTCCGCTCATCTTCACCAGCCTACTGATTACCGGTTCTAGACTACACTACCCAGGATTCCTCTATCTCATCAGACTTCACCTGTCATTCTCCTCATTAGCCTAATGAGTCCCACCTGGTCTCCTCTCTATTTAAACCACTAATATACATCTGATCATTGTATGGTATTGTTCCTGCTCCACTAGAGACGCTGAATAAAGCTACTTACTATTTGATGCCTGCGTTTGTGTCTGACTTTCAGCCGAGCCTCCCTCACACTGGGTCATGTGTCTCAGTTGAGCCACAGGTTGTTTGTTCCCATTTGGGTCAGTTAGTCTATGAGTTTGTCATAGATACATATAGTAAATGGTCCGTATATAGTGTGTTAATTCTGTCGCTCCCATGATGACCTCTGCTTCAAGAGACAGCAGTAAACCGCTTAAGCTCAGGTTACTGTTGTTTTACATTTGACCTTCTGCTTCCTTCATGTACCTGCTTCCAACCTAGATTTTCCTTTTTCGTCCTGAATCCCAACAGATCAACTTTCCTTTTTGTGTCCATGTTTGTTTTCTCTAAAGGGTGCGGATAATTTCCAATGATTTGTGATGGTACTTCATGGAACTCAGGCCTCTGCAGCCGTGAAACCAGCCATGGAACCGGGCCGGAAATTCTGATGGTTATTCACCATCAGAATTTCTGGGCCTTACACTACAGTGGTTCAGTGTGCCTCCTTCTACTTACTTCTGCTCACTAACGGCAGTATAATTTTCTTTATGTAATGAATACCAAAGCAAAGCTTTTACAGTAAAAACAGTTGTTTTGCACACAGAAGGAACTTTTTGTCATTTATCTCTGAAAATACTCCGGTCTTGGCCATCTTGAGCAAATCTAATTTCTTTAAAAATGTTTTAAAACCAGATAACATCACTGACCAAACAATTCCACTACGCCTTTCTTCACTCCGACAGGAAATGTTTGATTCCTTAAAAAATAATGATGTAAATATTGTGAAAATCTGGGTTACTGCAGTCTTAAGCTTGTCAGTGCTAATTATTTTCCTCGCAATCATTCAAACAAAACAAATGATTAATTTGTCTGAAGTGTTACCATGGATACATAGATTTTTATTAAGATTATTCAGAATTTGGGTCGAAACTGTCTAAATGGCATCAGACTAATCTAAGAGCCAACTTGAAATTTGTTTAATTCTGCAGATCACACCAAAATGACTCCTAGAAACCAGCTGAGACCACAAAGCTGCTGAACATTTACATTTCTGGGGATAAGATCAAGTGAAATGAAACATCACACCAGCCTCATTTCTTTCTTGTGACCTTGTCAAACTTGAACGTTTTTTGTAGAGTAATTATCAGACTGCGGTTCAGTCAACATAGATCTATTTCCAGGACTTTCTTCAGGATGTAAGAGGCTGATGCAAAACACAGGCAGAGCCAGAAAATGTCTGGCTGCTGTCATTTAACCAGAAATAAAATGCTTTCAAGGCCACTCGTTTTCATCGCTCTTGTGGTTGCACTTAAGTACGACCACAGTAAAACCTGGGGTTTCAGGTTTCAGTAAAACCTGAGCTGAAACTTTTCCACTTGGAAGGTTGTAAAAATAGATACATTCATGTTAAATTTGGATTTTTTTAATAAGAAGAAATCATCTTGCATTTAAATAGATTATATTGTGGAATATTTGCACTTTTCTCTAGACCCTTCTGGAAGGGGTTTATGAAGAAGTGTTCTATCAAATATTTTCCCCCAATATAGTGAAAAGTCTGACCTGTGTGCAGCAGTTTTCCACACATCTGCTAGGTTTACTACTGATGATGATTATCCACAAATGTATAAAAGGATAAGTAACTATTTTAAAGAATTTTAACAAGTATGTGGCACTTATTAAAGGCCAGGGAAGGGAAACTGTAATCATATTACTAAAACTGGTCATCTTGTTTAGATGTGCTGTCCGTCCCAAGAAATAAGTCACACACTTAATATTTCATTGGCCCACCTTTAGCTTTGATTATGGCAGCATCGGCTGTGGCATTTTTTTCCAGAGGTGATTATTAGGTCTCTAGGGGCCCAAGCAAAATTTCACAGGGGGCCCCTCCAACCAGTGTTCATCATCCTTTAATTATGATACTATATACTAATAACAATGACATTAAGATGTTAATATTATCTTTAAAGGTGTTGCTGTTACTGCATTAAATTCTTCAACTAAAGCTTTTGAATGTCCTTTGACAGCTTTAACTATTCTACTGACTTCTACTTTTTTATTTACTATTTTCATGGAATTAAACATTATTAAATTATTTAATGGAGTTCTAATACAGAAGATTAAACTATGTGCTGAAACATTTACAATACAGCACAGTTTTCACAAGCATAAACCGTACTGGACATGGAAAACACAACATTAACTCTTGCACACATTTACTTTCATCCAATAGTGCATATCAGATTTCTGGCCCATGTATTCTTTATTTAACATTCTTTACCGTTAATATGAACTAGACCGCTTTAATTTGAAGTTAGTAGTCGTCAGGAGGACAGACTAAGCTGCTCTAAGCTAAATTAGCTTCTTGATTATCTGCAGTACTTACCACTGTCCTGGTCTCTTCTTTACTCCTCCAGTTTTTTATATATTTCTTTTGTCAGTGCCAGATAGAACCTTTTCTTTTCTAAACCTGCTCTCTCCTGTTTGTTTGCAGCAAGCGAGAGGTGGGGCCCCTTTAGGGAGTACCACTGTCATTGCAAACTCTCCACATTGCCACTGCTCCATCTTGATTCAAAGTTGGCTCGCCCTTGGTGGCCCCCTTCTGACTCGGGCCCCAAGCATTTGTCTGTTTTGCCAGTTGGTAAGCGGCCCCTTAGATCTTTTCAATAAGCTTCTGCAATGTCACCGCATTTTTTTTCCATCCAGAGTTACATTAATTTCTTGCAAAGATCTTGTAGTGGTTGGCTGCACGGTGGTGTGGTGGTTAGCACCGCAGCCTCACAGCAAGAAGGTCGCTGGTTCGAGCCTCGGCTGGGGG
>JBAMHW010000014.1:5789528-5819546 GCA_037177495.1 Rhadinocentrus ornatus | reverse complement strand
GACCTGTCCAGGGTGTACCCTGCCTTCACCTGAAACACTGCTGGGATAGGCTCCAGCTCACCCCGCGACCCCTACTGAGAACAAGCGGTACAGAAAATGGATGGATGGATGGATGGATCTTGTAGTGATGATGGGAGATTCTGACTGCTGTGCAAAACCTTCTCCAGCATATCCCTAAGATTCTCAGTAGGGTTTTAGGGGCCTCATTTATAAAGCTGGCGTAGGTACAAAAACCGGTGTATACCAAATATTGTCAACTTTTGGAATTTATAAAAACCAAAGTTGACGGGAAAATGTTCCTACCTCCACACACACTCGGACCATGGCGTACACACAGAATCTGGGAAAACTGGAAACTGCGATACCAATGGTCCAGAATAAAATCAAGAAATGATGAGGTGGACAGTCTGCTGCCAACATTCACCAGTCAGTAAAAGAAAATGCGAAAAGTAGGCTTCGATCATTTATTCTAAGATCCAGCAGAGTGGGACAGACTGGAGGTGTAAAAGTGATGCAACGCCTCTGAAACACACAAGGTGGATTTCCTTTATTTAATTATTCTTTCACAATTCTTTTGTAATTGTTGTCCGAATTTCCGTCAAGACAGTCCCCTGCAGCACCGCCCACCCAGCTGAAACACCCATTTAACACTAAATAAACTGATACTAATCTCAAATGTATCTGTACATATTTATTTTATACATTAAAACAAAAAGACTACATTACAGGCATCATTACTATCATTTAGCAGACGCTTCTCTCCAAAGCGATGTGGGCTGGAGGGTCTTGCTTAAGGCCCCAACTGAGAGGTGTTACTGTTCACCCCTGTGGAATTTGAACTTCGGTCTCCCATATGGCAAACGGATGCCCTACCGACTGAGATATCCAGCAGCACGTTCCTATGCCTCTGGCGTGTGTTGCCTTCCGACTCTGCGATGACATCACCTGCCACCTGCTGCCACTATTCTGGCTTTCTTACACAAGTAAGGCCCACGCTGTGCCCCCCAATTAGACATTTTTGCGTTTTTTAACGTGGTCCATCAGGGATCTCTGTCACACCTATAAAAAATCTGCTTCTTTCCTCCTTTTTCCTTCCGAGCCATCATGGAAATGATGTGATGAATATGTATTACAGGTGTCCACCTGACCATTTACAGCCACCATAAAAGCCACGCTTTTATAAATCTGAAAGTAGAAGTGTGCATCATTTCCTTTTTGTGCCGCAAACGCCACCTGTAGTTTGCTTTGCTATGCAGTTTTATAAATGAGGCCCCAAGTCTGGACTCTGTGGCGGTCAATCCATATGTGAAAATGTCTCTTGCTTAATTTTCACAATTTGAAGACACACAGCTGATCATTTACATTTCTGGTGTAAGAACATGATGCTGGCAAAAATTAAACGTCATACTGGCCTAATTTCTTTCTTGGGACCTCTTCAAACTTTGACATTCTTCTAGGGTTTCCAAGGCTTTTCTCAGGTTGTAAGGAGCTATTCTAAAATACAGATGTGAAATGACAGCAGCCAGATGCTTTCAGGCTCCAAGAACTCAAATGTGTCCTTTTTTTTTTTATCAGTCCTTTTAACAGATTCCTCCAATGTTTGATTGGATTATAGACATGCAGACATACAGGCATGGATGTTATGAAGGCAACATCAAGGTGGTTGTCATAGTTATACAGTGGAACCCAAACTGAGATGGACATTCAACAGGCTTCTGGGTTCAGATTAGGAATCAGGTTTGGGTTAACCCCTCTGCATTTACTGCATGTACTAAAGTATGCATTTGCATTCAGTACAACCCACCTTCTGTCAAGGTGCTTCTTAAACATAAATATGTATTTCCTAACTCCATTGTCTGCTTGAAAGAAAAATTTAACATTCATCTTTCCGTTTCTTGGGATTGTCTTTCTCTGTGTGTGTGTGTGTGTGTGTGTGTGTGTATGCGAATGGGTAAAATCTTTAACCAACTACTGAGCCTGCAGGGCCTCCAAAGATAGAAACACATTTTCACTCATACTTCCTCTTATCTTTCTCTAATTTTCTCACACCCTGGCAGTGCAGAAGCATGCACACACACACACACACCCACACCCACACACACACCACAGAAAGGGTTATTTTTCCATGCAAAGAGCAGTGCAGTGATATTCAGCTGAAAGGGGGGATGGTTTAAATTTTAATGAGTTATGCAGGAGGAGGCCGTTATTTCATTGGAAACACTTGGGTGCACAGGGCAAAATCTATAATCCTCTTTATTGGAGGGAGTCTCCATGGATGTCCTATGGTACTGCGGACTGTGTATGTCTCCATGTTGTGTGTGTGTGTGTGTGTGAGGAAACGGTGGTGATGGAGCTGCCGTGAAATCTCTTTGTTCTCATTCAGGAATATTTCCATTTGAGCGCACAGGGATAATCAGCTGTGTCTCATAGAGACTAATAAGTGCATGATGGCTCATTTCAGAATTCAATTTGAGTCAAACATCAAAAAACTGATATTTTTCTTTACTCCTCCATATAATTTATGTAGGCTTGCAAGGCTGTACTGTAATTGGGCATGATTAAAGTCAGTGCGGCATTCGGCAGTGAACACAGCTTCCCATGAGGGCACAGCAACATGTTCTCCCACAACTGACAAGTTACAATTTAAAACGTGATTTATGAGCAGACTAAAGACATGCTACTCCCACCATGGATGACATACAGTGATGTCCTTAAGTTTAAGCTACTGAGATGTTTGCATTTCTATCAGTTGTCATCCCATATTCATTAAAAACAGTCTCTGCCATGAAAACTAAATTCAGCCACCAGAATAAAGAAGTCCTACAGCAGATGGTCTGACCCCTCAACATCCAGATCTCAACGTCATGCAGCACATCCCAATTCCCTTAATTGCATCCCTGTTTCCCCCACATTCATCCTCCCCTTTCATCAAATCTGCTCCACTAAAGACGTGAGGAGCAAGGCAATGAAAAGATGCAAAAGGAAACGAGGTGAACTAGAGAACTGATGTTCTCTTCTTTCATCTGCAATGATCAGGTTTTAGAACTAGAAATAAATATTTATTTCTTCAAAAGGATTTCAGCCTCACAGTGTGACCTAATGGAAATTAAAACCACTATCGGACACAGTTTAAAACAGTGTGTGTTGACATTTCTTCTGTTTATGCAAGACTGTATCTATCTATCTATATATATATATATATATATATATATATAGATATAGATATATATATATATCTATATTTATATATCACTTAAAAATAATCAATAGTGCCCCTGGGTTGCAGGTTACAGCATGAAGACACAAGCTGACTTGGAGAATTAACTGAAGCTCAGTGTGCGAGGTTCTGCTGACTGCGTGTCTGCATGCAGGCTTGTTTGTATCTTTTCAGCTCGAAGTCTGCAAATGGTTTATATATACATGCAAAAGACCAAAAACCTGTAAGGTCCAGGAAGGTAAGTGGGAATTCACGTGAAAAGTGCTACAGTTATCAGTCTTTTGTCTACGAGGAGATATCAACCTTCATAAAATTGGTACTGAAAATGATCACCAAGACATGCAAATATTGCACTAGATGGCAACGTAACCACAGAAAGAGAGAAAATCAGAGATGAAAAATGGTTAAAACATGTTAATGCATTATGCAGTCTTACTGCAGAACTTCCCACAATGTTGATCATCAGTGTGACCTGCTTAACTTTAGCTAAAACTTTAATGAAAGCTATGTTTATCACTTTGAAGTTATAAAAACACTCAATCTCAAACTCCATCCATTCCAACTTAAGCCCTCTTTTTAAACCTTGTCATTATTGGCATATAGTTAAGATAAGAAATTGAAAACTACTTGTGGGGATTCAGCAGAACATCACTGAAACACTGTGCAAGGCAATATGCAGCATAAACTCTTCCCATCTCATAATTTTATTCTTTTCAGTTTTGGTGTTAACAAATACTGTTAATTTTTTGTGCTGTTAACATTTGTCAAAGTATTATTCTCAAGCTAAACCTGTATGTAAAACAAGCAAAGGTGCAAAAATGACCAGAGTTCAGTCCAAGTGCCAGTATAGTAAGAGTAGCAGTGTGTTTGGATTACTACTTACAAACGAAATCAGCTTTCCTCTGCACATCACCTCAAATCACAAACTCTGCCTGTCCTTATTGTGCTTGAGGAAAATTCCGATAAGAGCTATTTTCCACTGGTACCCACAACTTAGAACGGGCATCTTTCCATTACTGGGAGCTCAAGCTGCAGTTTCAGATAGTCATTAAAGAGGGCAAGCACATGATAATGGAGGGGTTCTTATTTACAGCTTCGGGTTTTGAGAAAAAAAAAAAAGAATCACTACTCAATCCTTTTCCATCTCCTCAATCTGAGCATCAAAGAATGATGGAATTCATTATTGGCAGCAGAGTCTCATATTTAATGCATAATTGTTTTTTTGCTTGGATAAATACATGAATCTCTGTGCCATTTAAGCTTGAATATCAGTAATATTAAGTTTTAATCTGATTTCTGCGTTTTCCCACAGCACACTTTACATAAAAATATCACAAGTATGTGAAATTTCTTGAAACATCTCAATTGAAAAGAAAACAAAGAAAATCTGTATATAAAACTTTTAATATTACTATTTGTTTATTTTCAGTTATCTTCAACTGATGCAATATTAACAAAAACATTCTTTTTTATCAGATTTCACTACTTAAAGTAAAAATGTAAACCTGGGAAATATAAAGCAGAAAAAAAGTGAAAAAAAGTGAACACATAATACTAAATGGTACTTGTTCCATAATGCCTCTGAATGCAGCACTTTGGGCCACGATGACCCTGAAGGCAGAATTTTTGACCCTTTTACTAGTTTCACTTGAAATCTACTCTGCCATATCTCTAGTAATTTCTCGTTGGGACCATTTACCTGTGATTCAGTGGAATTAATGAGATTGTGCTGTTTTGTTTATGCAAAGAAATTATGTGCCGTGTGCATGTTGTCAATGACATATCCAGAAATGGCTTCGGTAATAGGAATTTGTTTTCATATGCTAATTGTGCTTTTTACCTCACATTAAATACAGCTGTTGCAGCTAACGGAGACTGGGAACTTAAGGTGTATTTAGTAAAGCCCTTACCAAGCCACTTCATTCAAATAAAAATTAATGAAATCTTTTTCTTTAAATGCTTCTATAATAAAACCTTAAAAAAAGCTTCAGTTTAGAATTGTACTGAACTACAGTAGCCCCAAAGTCCAAAATGTATCACTAGGTAAAACACAACAGCAAAACCAAGAACACACATACGCATACAAAAACATAAAAAACAAATAAATAAATAGTTTTGTAACTTATGGCCAGGCAGCTCTAAGATGCACACTGTAAATAACCTCTTCAATTAAACTCAATAATGGAGATCTGGTCTGGGAAAAACACGGCCCATTTATTTCTTATACAGGACACATGCTGGCTCAACAGAGAAGACGGTAACATTCAAGGGGCCGGGTGGAGAACCCAATCCAACCAACACCGTTCCAGGGTACGTTTCCTGCTGTACAGATCTCAGACTATGACAGGACAAATATATGAATTTTAAAACAGGCAATATGTCTATTCCAAAAGAATAATGAAGACCTGATGTAAAGTGACATTTCAGTTTGTAAAAAAAGGTGACATGCAGCCACATAAACATCAGTTTGCAACCAGCTGAATACAACCTGCTACCCACACCCACATCCAAACCACATGACCCTGCACTACCTGTCTTTATTTTGTCTAACTGTAGGCAGGTAAAGTCCTCATAAATCCACCAAAACCAACATCCTGAATTGCAGTGAGCAGAATATTTAGACACAGCTCCTCCCTCCTCCTCCGCTTTCTTTATTCTAGTGTCATTAACTGTGATTTATTTGAGGGCTCGCTGGAACAAGGATGGTGATGTATGTGTCAATAGGTGTGATGTGGGTGCATCGCCCCAGTCGCCACCCTTCCCGCTTACCCTGCTGCACACTGTGATTGATCAACACAGCGTAAAAAGCCATGAAGAGGATTACCCACAAAACACACAATTAGTGGCTGTGTTTTATTTCAAGAGACAACAGCCATTGTGATTGTGGTGGTGTGTGATGAATGGTGAGGATGGTCTGCAGAGGACCTGGATGTTTATTTCAAAATGTCTTTCTTGCCTCTCACTATTCCACTGAATAAATGGAGGCTAATCAATTTATTTCTCCCAGATAAACATGTCTGACTCAGTTTTGTCTTCCCCCTGGTGTGAAGAGAAATGCAAAGTATAATATTAAATGAATGAGGTACTGCATCTGCAGCAGTTTAAATCCAGTAATTATGAAAGTGTCAGATTACTGGTTGTGTTTAAATCCAGTTCTGCTGCTGAACACTTGATCAACATAGGAGGCGATAAGCATGACTGAAAATAGAATTGAAAGTGGGAGGCACTCATACAGTATCTGCTACTGTTAATTGTTATGCATGTTTATGGGCACTTTAGATACATAAATGGGCATGTCCATCTCAGATGTTACTCCCACCTACTCAGCATGTGTGGTCTACGTTGGCATGGGTGTTAGGAAAAAGATCCAACAGAGGGCAGAGGAGAGTTCAGAGTTCACTTCTGAGTTCTGTCAGTTTGGACGATAGCAAAGAGTGATGGTTCTCTACCCCTATGCCCAGGTAATATCATAGATGTGTTTGTATTTGTACATATGTAGCAGCCAATATTCAAAAAGTTCCACCAGTTCAGTTATCTTCTTCTTTGTTCCTTTTGCTAGTTGCATATGCGCTATACCGTGCAACACCACCCTCATGATTTCCAGTGGTACTGCAGCGTTTACTGTGGGAATGCATCTGTAACCTCTCTGAAAATGTACTGAATTACGCACAAAACTGAACTCAACATGAAGGATGGACAGAAGGCATCTACATACAAAGTAATGTAGAGTTGTGTGAGGCACAGTTAGAAAGTTTCCACCTGTTTGTCAAAACAGATCATTTTTCAGAAGATTACACAGGTCACAAACCTAGGAATGCTCTTTGAAAGTCCTGTTCTGATTAGTTAAATTTGCACCACAAGCTTGTTCTTCACCAGTGCATCAAAATGGCCATATTTAAATTTTATTTTTGAAAAAGAATAAATGGTTGGTAGTCGACTCAGCTGTGGCCGTTTGGGCAAGTAGTTAGTGATGATTTTAATGGGTCCAAATGCACTATGTGGTGCCTGCATTTCACACAAATATAAATCTAAATATCTTTGCTTATGAGATCGTATCAGATCATTAGCAGAGGTCATAATACACAAATGATAATATATATATATATATATATAATATATATGAAGACATTGATTTTAGCCAGTAAACAGGCAATGTTACACAATGTCTTTAAATATTGTTCCACTTTTTATTGGAGCTTCTACTGGAAAGTCACTAATGATTCTCAGCCTTTTTTAAAGTGTTGAAGTGTCCTTGGACACTAATCTCTATGGTCATTTATGTGTATTAGAAAAATAACACTATGAATAAAAGTATGAAGAAATTATTTTGGAATAAGAAAATAGTTTAAGCCAGACAAGTTCATATTTCTTTTTTTTTTAAAAAAGAGGAAATTACAGGGTGCTGCGTTGCTCTGGTCACTGATTAATTGATTTTTGCCTCCAGATAAACACAGAAAGTCTTGTTTACTTCCTCGCTGAACAAAAAAGGCTATTTTCATGTTCTTGATTGCAGTCTGTGCAGCACTAAGGGATATGCAGCTTTATCCATCATCTACACATCCGCCCTGTTTTGGTCAAGATGGAAAAATGGAAAATTAGGGAAAAAATAAAAAATAAACAACACATGTGACAAAGTTTCTGTCTTCTAAGTGGAGTGGACTCAGATAGTGTTGTCAAGAGTGTTAATTATTTGGCTTTGTACATTATTGCTCTTAAATTCCATAGGTTTACAGGAAAAAAATGTCCTATATAATTTTTTTCAAATATACTTTAAATAATAAATCCCAGAGATGATTAACGTTCATAAGGTGTTTAAAACAATTCAGAAGGGTGAAACTTTAAAACATGAAAAATCTGCAGGTCAGTTACTTTGAAGGCAAAGTGGGGAACATGTCAGTCATCTTTGGAGCATGTGTCAAGTCCCACCCTGTGACAGCATACTGGTGAAATCTGTATGCAGAGAGAAGCTGCTGGAAGCTGGTTCATTCCAGTCTGGACTGCTTTGGCTTTAGACTGTCTTAGCCATATGGTCTGCTCTGGCACTGACACCCTGTACTCTTCACTTGGCTGAACATTAAACAGCAGACAGCCACTTTCTGTCCACAGGCTGCCTCACAACCATCATCCACTACTCTTAAAAAAACATTTTTCTTCCATTTTATAAATTTAGCAGAGTACATAAAATTACACAATTCTATTTTTAATTATTTCTTTTTATATATATCACATCCTGTGTTGAGTGTGACTTATCTGCATATTGTCCGGCCTGTGCTCTTCTTAATTGAGTTAACGACTGCCTCTAAGACCATGTACACACGTAGCTGGGTTGTGGTAAAACAGAATATCCATCTAATAAAAAAAATGACTCCACACCACATAGTTTTTGTAAAAAAAATCAATCCACACCTAACCGCATAACCGTGTTGTTAAGTACATTCATAAGCATTCTGAACCTTTAGGTGGCAGCAGCCCCCGGCCTGACCCAAAACGCCTATGATGGCGAACATGCCTCGAACGTGAAATGGCTAGTGGAGCGGTATTTGAGTGCCTGGACAATGAATAACACCAAGGCTCAACGTTTTCAGGACATCAATGCTGCTGTAAACAAATGTGATGTCAGAGTATTTTTGTTGCAGAAAGTGATACATGACCACACGCAGACGTGCAAACGGAGTATTCGCAAATCTTCACCGTTTTTAACTACATAAATCTGCGTTTTTGTGTGGACAGAAGGCTTGATTCCCAAAGGAAAAGGGACACCTTACCCCTGTAAAACGGGGGGATAGGGAATTGAGATTAGGCCTTTATAATCAAGAGTTGTTGTATTGTGAGGAGTTGGTGGTATTTTTTGCAGCCATTTACAGCCAAACTACAGAGTAAAAGGTGTATTGAATGGATTACATAGCGGCTTAAAGCAGCTCTAAGCTGAAATCATTACCATGTCCATCTGACTATCCTCTCATCCGCAGTAATGAGGCCCCTTTTTTATGCATAACACTTTTCTGAAGGCAAAACATTTATTTCCATTAAAAAAGCTTTTTTTCCTCCATAATATTTTTAAATATAAAAGCTCATTGAATGTTTTTTCATAAGCGGAGCCATGCAATGTGCAGAAATATTTTTCTTTTTCTTATAATAAATATTTTTAGTTTTGAGACCCGTTTTTCCCTTTTTTGTGTAATTTTTCAGACATTTCAATAAATCAATCAGTTTATCAGTCAATCTTGTGGTAAAGTTTCTGGCTTTCTTACGGTCTCATTATTCACACTTTAAAAGCCTGTTAAACTTTAAAAACAGATGTCATCACTGCTGATCCTGATTGGCTGATTCATGCATATTTTTAGTGTTGTGATTTAGGTTTATTTTCTGTGGGCTGGGCAGACCTTCAGTGGGTTTTTCTCCGGGTTTCTGTTGCTTACCCTTTATTTAGAAAGGTCAGCACTGCTCAGCTGCTGCTTGGTGTGTGTGTGTCTGCACAGCATTCTCGCCCTCAGGATACAATAAATCCTACCGCAGTTTTATTAGCGACTCACCTCCTCCATCAGCCTTGAATCCAGCGCATGCACATTAACATTCACAGAGTCTGTGTGTGGCTTCAGGGACTGGGAGGGTTATGATGATGTCATGGCTAAAACCTGAAGAGCTCTCAATACACACACTTGCTTCATTAGGACAGTATGAAAGTCTTAATACAGGACTATTGCATCTAATGAGGAACTGTGTCTTTGTCTCTACAGAAACTATTGAACCTGAGCTGCTGCAGCGTAACAGTAAGTTTGAGTTTTATCTTTACATCTGGATGTTGCCAGGTTTGTGAGAGATGACTCTATATGATCACTCCAGCACATCATGCATCATGTTTTCCTAGAGAAACAGGCATAACTGATCTAAAACCAGCTTGATTTATTTATTCATTATAACTCTGATGACTGACAACTGATGTTCGATCCACACACAGCTGTGCTTTGCTTACGTTTGTTTGCTTGCTTCATAGGATGCACAGTTTGTTGTGTAGCCATGCTGGCCTGGAAATGGATTATGTTGGTCAAATTGTGAACTTACTTCCAAGATTGTGAAATTTGTGGGACAAAGTCCTTGTGGAATTTGAATGCATAGCTTCTTTTAATCATCACTTTGTGAGATTGTAGATGGCAGCTCTATTTCTTTTGACTTTGTATCTCTGGATGCAGATAGTCATTCTTGAAAAGATTAAATGAATCAACAGATTGTGAGCAGTTGATGGTCAGCTTCTTGTCTGAGATGGTTCATACTTCACATCGCTGCAGAGCTTTTGATAATTAGCTTCTGTCTCTTTAACCCATTCAGACTTCAAGCCTGAGGTAACATTGGCATCAATATTTTGAAAACCCACAAATCCTTAATTGAGAGCAAAAACAGTTGTGTATAATGAGAGCTGGAATTTTTTTTATCCCAAACTGATTTTCATTTACTTTTTGTACTTTCTTTAGAGGCCGAAAAAGGAAAAGTGGTTTTCTAAAAAAATTACCAGCCTCACCTTGTATTGGATTGAAGCTTCCTTCCCAAAAGATTTATACTCCTCTGATCAGTCAGAGTGAAGTAGATGTTCATTCCTGTTAAAAGTGTGCCAAACTAGCCGCTCAGCTGTAATTATCCTTGTTGTGTTTGTGCTGGAATTTATGCGGATTTTAAATGTGCGTTGGTGTCAGTGACTTTGACAGCAACAGAACATGTCCAATTCCTGTCTATAAACATGCTCGAATTCACGTTTCCAGACAATCTAAAATTGCCACAAGTGTGACATTGCACATTTACAGGAAGTTGGAAAATGCATGTGATGAGTTAGGAGGGGCTGGGAAGTTACATTTCACTGCTAACTTTAATGTTAAGTGAGTTAACGCCCTGAAGTATGGGGGTATTTTTTATCAAGAGCGTAATTGTTTGACTTGAAAAAAAGAATCCTTGTTTTTATGCTCAAATATCATATTGCTCTCTGTTAAAACTCGTTCTTGCTTTCAATTTTGCTCCTCTTCTCAAGTTCAGTGTTGCAGGTTCAATTCTCCTGCGCTCATGCTTGGTCTCTTTCCCTCACACTCAGACACATTCTCTGCGCTCTCAAAACCTCTGCTCTTGAATATTTTTACCTGTCTCTTGAGTTGCTGAATGAGCTGTCTGTCAAACATCCTCCAGCCAATAGAATACTAGATAAATGCAGACTGAGCAAATCGTCACGACTACTTTAAAGTGGGCTCTTCTTACTTGACACAGTACACTCAGACAATCAGTACGTAACTGGGATCATCAGTAAACACCTATGAATAAGCTAAACCAGCTATCTCTAGTAAGTGACTTGGTAATTCACAGTAAAATACTCATTTAAAAACTAACTGTACCTAAAGAAACGTAGTACTGTTTGCCAAGTATAAAGCTAAGGAAATCATAAATTGAGAGATATTCTAAATTTTATGCTACTATGAAATTAACCTACTCTGTTCAGTAATTGAGATGCATTACCATGATGATGTCAGCCTTGTTACACTTTATCAACTAAAAACATTTTAATTTGTGTTTATTTCCACCCTATTGTGGAAATACTGGTTAGTTAGAAACCAGAAGAACTCATCCACTTGGGGGAGTATCTCCTTCCCAACCCAGAGAGAGAATTCCTCCCAATTCCAGCTGAGGATCATAGCCTCTGAGACAGAGGTGTTCATCCTCATCCCAGCTGCTAGTCTGTTTTAAATCATATTTCACTTAATGCACAAAGAGTTGATAAGGTTGCATTAGTTGGAAAAATTATTCAGAGTAAGTTTTCCAGAGGAGGCATTGTGCTCATATTTGTGGAAATGCTGATTTAAAAACCTTCTTAAATAACAAGTTGAGTAAATTGCTTTCTTTTTTGTGCTCTCCCTCTGCTGCACACAATGTGCAACTAATCAGGGGTGTTTTTAATGTTTAGTTTTATTGCAACAGATGGAGAGGATGGAGATGATCTGACTCCGTTACAAAGTGTCTCACCAAATAACCCAAACAAAAGTTTATAGTGATCCAAACGTCAACTGCCTGGAATTTAAGAGATATATGTGATTCATACTGCGATTAGACACTCTGGCTTATTAGGATTTTTCATTTGTTTAGGTGTGGTTTTTATCTACTGACATGAAAGGGGGAAAAAATCATATAAAATGGTGTTTTAGAACCTGAGTATTTGAAAAGTGTTGCCTAAAAAAACTATAAATATATGATAAAAAGCAATTCAAGAGGTCAAACTTCCAGTTTTTATTATTAATTATAAACTTTGTACCTTCAATTAATATTTAAAGAACAAATCTATGGTCATGTGTTCTTTAAATATGGTGAATTAGGCTTGAGAGGGGAAGCACACAAATATTACAAATATATCAGTGTTTGGAATCTACTTAGTCATCTGGGTCTACTGTGTGACCCATATGAGTAAAATAAGACAAAAGAGGCAATTAAATATTAATTTAGTCAATCACCTTAGCGATATCCAAAACTGAATCATTTTTCTCATCATTAATTATCTTTCTGTACAAACTGCAGAATTTAATATCCTTCACCAGCCTTTGGAAGTCACGAAATTTCTATCCTCATATTTTGACCACAGCAGCTGCAGGCAGACATTTTCCAGAAGGCCACATGAGTTGGACATTCGCCCTGGAAAACTACTTGTGCGTTTATAGTTGATGGGTTGAAGTAGTTGAGAGAACAATCAGAGTCCTAACTTTCTTTTGTCACTAATTGGACAAATTTTGAATGTATTTCAGTCTTAGTTTCATGCTCTGGTTTACTTATTGAGGAGTGTAGTACTTGTATAGTAATATTTTAATATTTAACTTACTCTCAGTTAATCTGAGTATTTATTGCATCTCTTTATGACGTGGCTGTTAATGGAAGTGTAAAAGGTTGCTAAGTTTTGTGTGTGTGTTTACTGCAGGCTGACAGAAAGCAGTAAAGATGGATTAGGATGGATTAACACAGCCTTCATACCACAAATATAGTTTTCTCCTCCCCCAGTGTTTTCTCTATTTTTCCCATTTCTTTCCTTCCTTCTTTTATCTACACTTTTGTGCTTTCTGCTTTTCTTAGCTGCTTTGTCCTATTTCTGCATCTCCTCTCACTGTGTACTTTTCTGTGGCTCTTTCCTTTTATTACTTTTCACATATTCCTCTCCTTTATCCATTTTTCCCATATAATACTTTTCTTATTTCATTTTCTTCAATCATCCTTTATTTTGTTTTGCTTCTTTTCTACATCTGACTTTGTCCTACATTTCCCTTTCTCACCTTACTACTCCTCTTCTCCACCATCATCTCTTCCTATCTTTTTCCTCCTTGGGTGAGACAGAGGAGGATGAGGAACAGCAGCAGGGCCAGAATTTACATCTTGATATATCCGTTTCCTGCAGCAGCGGAGGCGGTGATGGATGGCGTGTTGCTGGTGCTGTGGCGCTACCATGTGTTACCGTGGTGATTACAGGCAGAGACGGCTACTCACTGGCCACTTCATCACAGTGACTGGTAGGGAGGATATTGAGAAAAGAGGGAGAAAAAGAGAAAGGGGCTAAAAAACTGAAAGAGAAGTGAGAAAAACACAATTGTAGCAGAGTGAGGGGAAAAGCAGCGGCGCCTTGTTGTGGCAGGATGGAGAAAACAAGATCATCAGAGGGACGGATGAGTTGGATCAGATGGAAGGTAAAAGATTCAGTGCAGCAACCAGTCTAAGACTGAGAACATTTTCTCCTTGCAAGCCCAGTCGTGGTATATGGATTTATTTACTATCTTATCCTCGATCGATGAAAGTGAACAGAACCAAATACCAGCGCTACCTTTCTTTATTTGGTTGTTTTCTATATTTTGCAACATTTATCCAAAATATTTTTTACCTTAACTTCTTTAACTAAATAAACTAAGTATTTAAGCATCAAAACAGAGGACGGGTTGTATGATTTTTGTTAAGTCTAACATTAATAGTTTTTAGGGTGTCATGTTTTTAAAAACGTTTTATAGTATTGGGATGATTGGAGAAGCATTGACTAATGGAGATTATGTTGCACCATTAGTGAAGGTGCATGTTTGATGATACACATCTCATAATTTAAGTCTATTAAAGTGTCAAATACTTTGGTACTTTTAGCACTAGTTGTTTCTGAAGTATTACGTGATTCTAAAGTTTTTATGGCCTTTGAAAATTAGGAGAGCTATCAAATTCTAGGAAGGCATCAGATGCTCATTGGGCTAGTCAGTGCCTTCACCCTCTTGAGGGAGCATGGATCATCATTTACGTTCTCAGTTAGGATGCTGCATGGGTGTACTAGAAGGCTAACATAAAAACTTTTAAACTTTTTGATTTCTTGTTTAATTTTCTTTTTATCCCAGTTTAAATGACAAATCATTTTATTTTAGTGAAAACACTGAAAATGATTGAAGCCTTCATTTGGTGATGGAGTAGGAGAGGGCTCAAAAGGCTCCATGAGTGAGGGTGCATTAAGATTCCCATTAGCTAGAACTAATGCGGCAGCTACTCTTTCTGGGGTACACATTTAACAAACCCAACATGCGTTGTACACAATACAACCAAAAAAACAACATACACACACTTAATATAAACATAAAACAAGCATATCATAGCATATTGTATCATATCTGTTAGCATAGCAGATTACATTCAGTATGCAAAAGGCATTCATGCTGCTGTATAATAAGAACGGCTTTTCTAGTTTACAGAAAAGCTTTGACCATATGCATAATACATGTAAAAATGCTAGTTAGACTGCAGGCTGATTAAAGTTGATCTGATGCTTCAGTGTCTCTGCTACAGTCCTTATAAAACCTACTGCTGCAGGGAAACATTCACCTCCAGTCTCTCTCTGTGCCTCATCCTGCGGTTGGTGATTTCATGTCTAGACCAGCAGTTGCCTGCCATTCGGCTGGGCGAAAATCTGACATGCCCTCCTCCCTTCTGCCCTCTGCTATGAAACCTGAGGCAAAACAGATCGATGTTGGCCAGCTTGCTCATTTTGCTGTGGGCTCATTGAAATGGAAAGTTACAGGTACTCTGTACCAGCAATGCAGCAGTCATGAAAGAGGTCCCGTTACTGGGGCCAGAACATTGTCAGGGGTTCATTATACAGGTCAGGTCTGCACTTTTATGCACACCTGACATTTTATATGCAGTGTTATAAATAGATTTAAGATAAGTATTTATTCTATGTCCCAATTTTATGAATATTTCAATTTTATTTTAATGAAAAGTACATGTTGTGGTATTTAATTCTGGGCGGTATAACAAAAAACTATCTATTGTGGTTGCAGTTCTAGTTCAAATGTTTAGGGGACATCTGACTCGTGTCCTCCATCTTTTTCAATTATGGGATGTGGAGGGTGCAGATCTTAGTTTCATGCATTCTTGATTCTCCATCTTTGCAGCTAAGGTGGTGCAGCTTTGCTCATGTTGCTGGTGGCAACTTGAGCTTGGCAGCATTTGCTGTAGTTTGGTTCATATCCAACCTTTTATAACTAAAGTATCTCTCTGTCATTATGTCCAACTTCAACATGTTTTACTTTCTCTGTCCATTGTCACTGCTCAACATCTCCAACAACACAGCTGCTCAGCTGCATGCATGCTTAGAGGTACAGCAGTCAAAAATGACATCCACATTCCGGATGTTGTTTAGACTTTTATACCTGTGTTTGCAGTATAAGACAAATACATATCAAAACAAAAACAAAAATCAGTTCTGGGTATGACCCGGTATACAGCAGACGATTGGGATGTCCAATCGTTCTACTGCTACTCCTCCATAGATTAATGTAGCAGAATGCTTTAATAAGACTAAGAAATTAAATTACAAGCTGGTGCTTAAGGTAGTACTGGTCAAAACCTTTTTAGGTTAATAAAATATTCCCAGATTCCAGTACAGGAGTTACTTTCTATACTGGGAAAAACTATGTTTGTGTTTCCATCTCTAAAAAAATGATAAAATGATTAAAAAAACCATTTTGTTGGTGTTTTTGTTTAGTATTTTCACATTGTTGCACTGAAACTTTTAGGAAAGCTGAAGTCTCTCTAGCAGCTGCAACATAATGTACGTTTTTCTCTGGCTGCTAAGGAGGGAACAAATATCAACTCAAACATCATGACCTGCTATTCGATTCTTGTTTTCAGTTTCTGATTTTACCAAAAAGTCACTGTAACATACCAAGGATTTTTATGCATATCAGGTTGTCTTAGTAACTAACTATGAGATTGTCACAATTCAAAATATTTAAGTCCGTAAAGAACTCTGGATGTAGAGATGTTAGGCAGACTGCTTATATAATGTCTTTACTTACATTGCAGAAGAGAATATAAATTTTAACTAAGGCTATTTTAAGACATTATCCATGAAATATCTTTTTTTTTTTAGCAGAAATTACATTTAAAAACGACTCAAATGTAGATATTGCCCCATTAAACAGCAGGATTCTTCCCAGAGAATCCATTAAGCTTCAGGATTTTGTTTTTGGCCAGAACACAAAAGTTAGGACCAGCTGGCTCGACATTTGCTTGTGAAGTTAATATTCACCTGCTGAATATTTATTGTCTTAAATTTGGTTCCCCTTTTCCACGGGTGTACTAAGACAGACTTTTTACATTGTTTTGTGAAACTAATAAATCATAACTGTAAATTTTATTACAATGTTAATGTAAATTCAGTGGCAATGTATGCTAACATAGTAACTGGATGATATGATGTTGTTAGTCCAGATGTTACAATTCTACCACAAAGAGTAACATTACAAAAAAGGCTTATGAAAGGTAAATGTCCACGAGTCCAGATTGTGTACTGATTCTGTCTGAAGAGTTTCCGGTAAGAGGGGGGTGCGTGTGAATAATTTACTATGATGTGACTCAACCTTGAGGTGTCCTGAGTGATCTGACATTCCTGCTGCTGCTTCATGTAATACTTGATGTTCATTCGCAGACGCACTTGATCCTCACGCAGACGTGTGCGTCTCTGTGGTCTGAAGTTTAAATCTGTTTTCTAGCACCATTAAGTAGCAGGGGCAGATGATGATGTCAGATCCTCAACTGTGGTCATGCAGAAGAATGTGAATCATGTTAGATGGTCGTCAGGAGGTTCTGTGCCCGTGTCTCCTTTGGTAATTTTATTTTGATTGCCAAGGTACTGAAAATCCGTTTTGTTGCCTTTTAGCATCTTTTTGCTGCTTAAAGTGGAAATAATGCCTACATTTGATGTGAGATCTCATGTTTCTAATGGAGTCTCAGTAACATCAGATTTAGCTGTTTAAAGTGGATGCAGTAACATTACCTTGTTGACAGTGAAGTGCTGTAAGCTGTGCGCTACAGACTAACATTATCACAATCACATCATATTCCTTCTTGCCGGGACCTTCTTTTTGGATCAATTTATGTTCTTTACTAGCAGGTACGTGCAGGTCTTAGATATGAAGAAAGGGATCATTAGTCACTGGCTTTGTCATGATTTATTGATCTGATTGGTTAAAGATTACTTATGGCAATGATAGACAAAATCAACATCAATCCATTTGCCAGATGTTAAAAGTACCTGTTCTTTCTTAGGTAATTCCTCAAACTGTTTTTATGATAAATCCATGTTGGTCAAAAAAGGAGTAATCATTGTTTTGCCAGCTGTGAAAAAACAAACATGAGCACAGAAAGGAAAACATCAAAGCAAGCACAGAAAAGAAGATTTTTGGCTGAAAGTCTTTCTAGAGAAAAGACATACAGACTTTTTTCTGCTTAAATTTCATTTGAAGAACCTTTATTTCTATTTATTCTCCAGAAGAGAACTAATTATTATTATTTACTCCCAGGATCGATACATGTCGGCTGCTCTGCCTTGGCAGCTTTGAGCGTGACGCTGCATGATGCAGTCAGCAGAATTTCACTGCAGAGGTCCTCAAGTGCAGCAGAAAGAAGTCGTCATGCTGTAGCTCAGCAGCAGCAACAAAATAATTCACAAATGTTTACAACCCTCACACACTTTAGTTTGCAGTTCTCAGTCATTAGGTTTGTGTCAGCAAGTTCTCTAAATGAACCACACACTGCTCTATTTTCTGATTATGTCATAAGAGATAAACTGTGGGGAAGCTTTGTTAAGATTTTGACTTGTAGAACTGTGTGGTTAAAGTCCAGAAAAGTGCTTCTCCTAAATACAGTTTATGCACTGCTGCAACTCAAACGTAATCATTCCCTTTATCAGCTGATCTGTAGAATTAGGTATCTTTCCTGATTATTCTCTAAAATGGTTTTACACTTTTTTTTTGTCAAAACAACCTCCCACAACTATCAAAGATTGCACCCAGTACAAAGAATAGATTAAATTCCTCAGATATAAGAAGCTTAAACCAGGATTTTGGGAATTTTGTGGCTGAAAATGACTGAGTTGTCTCTTAATATCCTGTAGAATGGTCCTGCTATGAATCACTGGTGGCAGCTCGAGAGAAATAAACAGGGAAATGAGTCTTTTAACACAACAATGAACCAGTACCTGATACTCAATGACAATGAATTACAGCAATGCTTTAAGGTCTAACACAAGCATGTGTATCATTATATCTCACAAAGATCAGGTTGTTATTCACACCGATAGCTCATCTGCAGGGTTTTCATTTTTTGATAAAATGTCTTTCCACCTGCCGTCTCTGTGAATAAGCCACAATGAAACATCTTTGCACATGCGTGCTGATTGACAAATTGGTGGAGATGAGCTGCGATTAGATACAGAATGCAACAATAGAGTTGTTTGCTGATGCTTTACAGAATCTGTCTGCATGTGGGAGGAAGCACAGGGAGCATTCTCTGCACAAAAGGAAGCCTTATCGCCTCATGGCTCGATGCTTCTTCTGATCTCTTGTCCTCTTCCCTCCTCCTGAAGGCACCGGGCTGCTCTTTAATTGCTGGTTTAAATCAGTTGAGGGGAAGTTGCGGCCTGCTCTTTGAATAAACGCCTCCATGCAAGAGCGCTTCTATTAAATACCACCAGAGACACGTCTCTGAAGGCCTCTGTGTGTGCTTGTCCCTGCACTGTCTTTGTGAGCTGAAACTTTGATCAGCAGAGTAAGGAGCACTGAATATTTATTTATTCAGCTTTGTGTTTTTCTGTGCGACATATGGGTTAGATGAATATTTATGAGTGTATGCATTGATGTTCCAATGTGAGCTTCCAGGTAAAGTGATGTCGCAGCAGCTTTGGCCCAGAATTCATGTTTATGTGAAGCAGCACGCCGTACCAGCTCAGCTGAATAAACTTTTTTGTTTTTCAGTGTTTTCCAAAGGCAAAATTACTTTAGAAGTGTGCCTGTGGTGATGAGAAATAAAAATTCCCCGCTGAGATTTCTCTACAGTATTTTCAGGCTATTCTTTAGCAATGAAAGCATTGTTGTGATGAAGCAGTAATTTGTTTTTCTTTCTCTTTGTTCCAGTTGATTCACTCCTGAATGTGTTGGAGCTGCAGCTCCTCTGCAGAATCAGCAATCTGTGGGTGGAAACAGAAATCTGAAAGTGAAATGGAGGGTGTGTGTCTGGGGTTGTCTGGGAGGTGAAATATCAGGTTGTGCTTTTCAAAGTGGACATTTTGCACAACAGCTCTAAGCCTGAAGGTAACGATTTCATAGCAGAGACTGCAGATAGCAGCAGCTGAAATGAGTTTCTTGGTTTGAGAAGCTGAGCTGTGACATCAGGTGGGAGCTGAAATCATGACAAAGTTGCCACAAATTACCCATTTAAAGGTACAATCCGATTTAGTTCAATTTAGGCCAATTATAATGCAGTTGAAACAAATTCATTATATTATCCACATTTAATTTATAATTACTGTGTTCATATAAGCCAATTTATTGGATGGATTGAATTGGACCTTCGGTTTATGCATGCGTGGGGTGGCAGGGGAAAGTGGAGAGGAAAAATTTCATTTTAACAGGAAGGTAACCCTCCAGCAGAATCAGACTCTGAAAGGATGGCCATCTGTCTCGACTGACTGGGGCGAAGAGAACAGAGAAGAGGGGTTAACAACCGTAACTCTAAGCCACGGATACCTTCTAAAAAAGATTAAAGGCAACAAAAATTAGTAACGTTTTATATATATTTAGACAAGGAGAATAACTAATAATAATACAAAGAAATAGTGCAGGATAAAGTGCAGTGCATCATGGGATGACCCCCCTGCAGCCCAAACCTATAGCTTGTATTAGCATGAGTAAAGGGATGGCTGAGGGTCACCCTAGCCCTATAAGCATCATCATAAAGGAAGTTTTAAACTTGATCTTGAAGGTAAAGAGGTCTTGGAGTGACTAAATGAGTTTAAATGGCTATAATTCATTTCTTTGAGTGAGCAAACGAATGCAGTTATATAACTGATTTCCTGATTTTAAACAAAAAGCTGTTTTATGCGATGTTAGGTTAATTGAATATAAAAAAAATCTTTGAATCCATAATCCAGCATGTTGAATAATGATGTGGTAACACACCATTTTACTGCATTGAAAATGCTGTCAGAGGAAAACGGAGCAGGGAAAACTGTGATGGATCTGGATAACGTAAAGACCTGCTTTAAATGCTGTTTTATGCATGTTCTGGATTGAAATTTTATCTTTTGTGTAGGCAATAAACACATCTTGTTGCAGAAGCATTGGCTTAGCATTTTGTCCTTGTTGGAAAAAAGCTCATGTTCTTTCGACAATATTTCTGTTTGTGTTGTGTTTACGATGTTTTCCTGTTATTGCTCACCCAAATATACTAATTCAAAACTTAATTTCTATACCACATATTAGGAAGTGCCTTAATCTATTTAGACTTAAAGTTCTGTTTAAAAGTGTTCTCTGGAAAATTTAAACATTTTATCTGTAAACATCTGAAGAAGCTAAAAAGCATTAAATGAAATATTGTCAGTATGTTTTAAAATTTTTACAAACTAATGTGTAATGAAAATTATGCAATGTGATGTCAATCCAGGTCATAATGGGGCTTAATAAAAGCAGATAAACCCCCTGCCACTTTAAAACTACACAAATCAAAAGAATAGCCAGATAAGCTGATTTTAAAAGGTTATTATTCGTCAGGTTGTGTCTGTTAGCATTACGATGGAAGATAGTTGTAGTACACTCAGATGTCCCTGAACTGAGTTTTTATTTGACGACCCCATCTCGGAGGGTGTAAAGTGTGATCTGACAGATTTATCACAGTGTTTCTAGTGTTCAGAGCAGCTTGCAGTATTCACTTTTCACTCTTTAAATTTTCGGTTGCAGCTCTGAGTGGATTTTTCCCAGCTGTGAACTCCACCCAGTAAAGATCCAGAAGATGGACCTTGACAGAAGGTTTTACATGATTTTTCAGCTGAAGGTGGAAGAATTAACTGGAGATAGATGAATGACTCAGACTGGTGAAATGTTACCTTTCTCTTTACTTTTTTTTCTTTGAGTTATGGAAAAAGTCTGGCCTTGGTAAGAGTATTTTGGGATGTCTATCTTTGTGAGGACTAGTTTGAGTTTTAGACCCTGGAAACTGAGAACGTGTCTGACACATTCAGACAAATCTTGAAGGTTCAGACTTGTTTTTTTAGGATTCAAGGAAAATTTAGGCTAAAGGAAAAGAGGCTGGGGTGTGTTATTTCAGCAAACATCCTCTTTAAACATAGAGATAAAACTATAACGTGTGTGTGTGTGTGTGTGTGTGTGTGTGTCATATTCAGGTCTAGACCCTCTGTTACTTTCCATCTTTCTATAGTATAACTGACATCGGACTTGGCAGAGTAATTGGGGTTAATGCACATTTAATTCAGTCTCCACCCTAGCTGCTTTCCCTACACTTTCATTTAAACACCCCCCCCCACACACACACACACACAAACACACACACACACACATAAAGACTCAAAGGGTGATGTTGAACCGAGAGCCAAAACATCTGGACATCTCTTCAGATTTTTTCCACTGCAGAGCAAAAAGACCATTTTTCTTTTACTTTGCCTCCTATTGCCTTCATTGCAGTCCTAAATTTATTTCTAATTAGAATTAGATTATTTTAGCTTTTATTATTGAAATATCCTTTCACATAAAAGGATGGACTCTAAATTTTAATCACAATTTACATGTGTATCACAATTTAATATGTAAAAACTAGTAACTGTGCCAAAAGATTGCACAGAGGAAAACAAAATAAGACCAGATCAAGTCTCAGGCATTTAAACAGAGTTACTTTTTCATGAGTAACTCTTCTACATATATTCTCTCCTTCATAAAATCTTCATAACCAAAATTGCGAAGTCAGTGAAACTTGGCTGAGACCAAGCTATGAACTTGGCTGTAAGGTTGTACAGTCTAGTTTCCTCATCAATTTGAAATATTTTAGTTAGAACAAAGAAAATGGAAAGAATTCCACATGTTCTTTCTTAATAATGCATTTGATGTTATTTTAATTTACAAACGATGCTACTAAATTGTTAATTATCGAATCAATGCATTAATGTAAATCAGTACTCAGAAAGTAAATCAGAAAGTGATGTGCATCATCCAAATTACCATGATTCCTCAATCATTCCTACTACTGACGTACTTTCTATGGTTTCTGGATGCTGGGAAGTGGATCTTATATGAAATACTGCAGGATCCACAAGATATGGTGGGATTGATTGTGTATGGGAGGAAGGAAGTGAGTAGAGCAGGAAAGCAGCACTTTTTCACTAGTGGGAACATGCTCAGTCCTAAAGGGTTAACCAATCAATGTTGATATGTTGATTTGAATATCTGTTGCAAAGCATTGCATGCAATGTTCCTGAAATACTTAATTTAGTATAAAAAGGAAGTGACAGGGTAGAGGATAACCATGTCTCAGAGGACTCTGTTGTCTTCTTTCCTGCAGCTGTAAGTGTAAATTATTTCCTTTTTATAGGTTAACAGGACATAATTAATTATTATTAGAGATGCAAGCTGAAACTTTAAATGATGAAATAAGGAATAAATTACATTAAAGGTACCCAAACTACTTGCAAACTTGGAATAAGATAACATTAATCTGTTGTCTTTACAACTTTATTTCACAGTAGTGGTACTCTTTCTTCTCTTTCTGTGCTCAGTTTTATGCTTTTGGTTTTTCATACAAACTCCCAACCCTCTCACTGAGGCCAACGTTTACTAAAATCTTATGCTAATTGTATGATTACCTGCTGGATTTTACTCCGAAGCAACATTAAATTGAATGAATGAATAGCCTGCATCCAGAAGTTGCCTGCAGTGGATGATGGATGTACAGAGGAGTCCACTGTGACACCAGAGACTGGTTTACATCCAGACTCCTGTCAGTGGTTTAAGCAGCAGAAACACTGAGGCTACTAGAAAATCGTTATTCAGGTTATATGTAAATAAACACATGCTCACTCAAGAATTCTTTTTTTAATATTGTATTCAATCAATACACAATCTTTCCTTTATCTTAAGCAAAAGCTGCCAGACCCTAAACATAACCATAAATTGTTACATTTCATGAATTTTTATTTTTTTTTAAGCATCCATCCATCTGGGTTTTTGCGTGCACGAGTGATCCTGATGGTCACTTCTAAGAAACCACAATATTCCAGCTGACATTCTGTGGAAAGAAAGAAATATACTGTTACATGAAAACCTCTTATCTATAAGTCTTTAAAAGGCTGCAGGCACAACTTTAGGAAAGTAAAACGTATACATTGCAAATATATGGAGCTTCTCTGCAGAGATATGCAAAGCCAGATTAATTTAAGCCTCAAATCCCCAATGTGATGAAAACAGGGATAAGTCTTATAGCTTGGAAATGCATGGCTGTGTGAATAACTTACTGTTTGTTGCCCTCTATGAGTTTAAGAAATCACTCCAAACCACAGAAACTGCTGTGTGATCTCCTGTCTGTTAGTGCTGCTGCATTAGAACGGGGCAATTATGGCAAAAATGATCACAATTTTTTTCTATAATCGATCTCAATCATGATATGTAGTTTAATGCTGTTGATTTAAAAAGTATACTAATAATGATTGCGGTGTCACATCTTTGGCTATAAAATATGAAACTGATGTTATAATTCTTTTGCATTCCTTTTGAATGCTTTTCATATGGGGTTCCAGCAGAGAGGCTTTTCTGATCCTTTTCTGTTTGATGCTTGCACTAAGTCACATCAGCCCACATTTATATGCTTTCTGTGCAGTCTCTGGGCTGGTTCCTCTTCTAGTGATTCAGCAAAGTTTCCACATTTTAATAATCAGTTCATCATTTCTTTACTGAATCCAAATGACTTTCATATTACCAACGTATGGTAAAATGGACTGTTCTTATATAGTGCTTTTCTAGCTATATGTTGACCACTCATTTAGACTACATGTTCCAATTACCCATTTATACAGACGCGCTCACGCAGCACTTCTATTGTCATCATACACAGTGCTTTTCACTCACAAATTCCCTGATAGACCCATTGGGAATAGCGTAGTATAGTGTTTTGCCCAAAAAAATAACTGAATGACAGAAAATTTTCCACAATTAAATGAAAACAAAACTGAGATTATGATGACTGTTGCAGCTTTTTACCAACTCAAAAACATGAACACAATTAAAGGTTTTGTCTCACCAAAAAGACCATCAGAAAACCATCAATGTGTTCATCTCCAGTAGACTGGATTAATGTAATGGTCTTTTAAAAGAGCATAAAACAGCTAATCCAGAATACTGCTGCTAGAGTTTTAACCAGGACTAAGAGGTCACACCAGTTTTATCATCTTTACACTGTACAGTCAGTCACAGAATGGACTCTAAAACCTTAATGATGGTCTACTAATCACAGAACAATTTAGAACCAGAATAGTTCTGTGATATATTCAGACAAAATAAACCTAGCAGAGCTCTTAGATCCAAAGACTCTGGTCAACTAGTCCAGACCAGAGTCCAGACTAAACAAGCTGCAAACAAGTGGAAGAAACTGCCAGTTTAAACTTTCACCATATGTAGACACTTTAAAAGGGAGGCAGTAAAGGTTCAACACACTTACAACATAGACATTGTCATTAAGACAACAAACAATTGCACGTTATTGATGTCATCAGTTTCTGATGCTTTTAGCTTGGTTTTGAAGGCATTTAAGGGCAATAACTCAGTTTCCAGCCTTTCTGCAACATATTCCAAGTGAAAGGAGCTGCTTAAACAAGGGCTTTCTTCCCAAGCTCTGTGCGGGCAAAAGGAACAGAGAGCAACAAGTGCTCATTTGATTGTAAAGAGTATGAATCAACACTTTCAGCACCTTATTAGAAAACAACATTAGCTTAATCTTGTCAGCATTGAGGACTTATTTTAACTGAAGAAGTGAATGCTGGAAAGCAACAAAAGCTTTCTGCAGTGTATCAATGGCCTGAATGGGAGATGTTCCATAATAATAAATAACTATCATCAGCATAAAAATGGATATTAGCCTTATGGATATTTTGACACATTCATGGATCTACAAAATAAATACGAGGGTCCCCAAAAACTGAGCACCTATAGCATGAAATCTTTTAACTTATCTCGATTGTTGCTTGCTTTCAATGGTTGTGATTTAATTTAGCCATGTTAAATGTTATTATTTTTGCACATCCTTCTAATTATGCCTTTATGTTTGTCTTCTAATTACGAAGGTATCATGAGTTCAGTTTCACACCCACTTTTTTGGTTCTATTGAGTGAAACTTTCTTCTACATTTCTGCTCAGTTTCCTTCCTTGGTCCGCTTGCAGGGTGTTGTAATTACACTAAAACCACTTCTTTTTTTATTCCTTTCACTGGTTGCATGTGAGCTATGCTGCCATCATGATTTCTGGTAGTACTACTCTGTTTGCTCCATTTCAGCATGCATCCACAAGCTCTCTAAAAAAACATACATATGAAATAAACGCAGAGGACAGACAGAAGGCTTAGTCCGTATGCATCTGTATATGCCTATTTAACATTTATATTTACCATCAACTAGTAGACTGAGTGTGCTGAGGGATACACACTACATGCCCTACATGCTCTATAGACGGATCAACTAAAAATCTCTCATGCTTATCATGGAGATTAACATAAATCTAATTGTGATTTAATTTGAACATTAGTTTATTGACCAACCCCATGGTGCTGTTAGTTGTCAGATATCATAAGTGTCATCTGGATGTTGTTCGTCCCAGTGACTGGGAACATCATGTTAAAATTAGGCTTAGATTCAGAATGTCTAACATGGCAGATGCACTCACTATGGTGAGACTGGTATTGTTTACAGATGCTTGTGCTGAAAATTCTAATCAGGTGTTAAAAAGACCTAGTAATTACAGGGACAGACTCCAGGGCCTTGCAATCATGAACTGGAATAGCTGGGTATAGAAAATTGATGGATGAATAGTGTTAAAAAGGTTTTATTTGTTTTTTTCTCTTTGTGATGTTTTAGATGACATCGTGGATTAAATTATCAGAAATACAGCCTTAAGGAAAATTTACTTGCTGTACACAAACGGCTGCGTCGTACTGTCACTGGAGGATTTCACCAGGCGGTGGAAGAGAGCTCATTCCGGATAGACCTACCAAATTTGTAGAATGTAAACAAACAAAAACCCGACGACAATAGAAGAGGTAGCATTAGGTATATTTTGAGATCACGGCAGAAGAAATGACAGCAACGGTATCATAGATGGTATGTAAGGCCCCCTAAACTTTGTCTTCTACAGCACCGCTGAGATCCAAAATGGCCAATGATCTGCCAATCTCACAAAAGCAGTTGCGTTTCCTTTTTCCCCTGTTTTACATTAGTCTTGACACTGCCCCTAGCGATGATATGCATATTGGAGGGTGCAGACACGTGGTGTTAATTTCTGAAGACCCGTCCTATAAATGTCATGTTGTGGTTGTTCCAATCAAAACTGTATTGGTCATTTTTAAGCTTTGACTTCATATCAGCTGTACCAGAGGCGGCTAATTCATGAGTTCTGCCACTTTTAGTTTGCCTTGATTATAATTAGAGAGGATGAGAACAGACAGCTCTGCCTTACCCGGCTGCTTCTGTCAATCAGCCCATTTAGCATTAATATACATGTATTACAAGGCTGGGATCACACACACACTCGCACACAAACACGCACGCGTACATACACACTTGATTAATTTTCAATGAAACTTTTTTTTCCCATTGTTTCTTCACCTCTGCTTTATTTTTTTGGGAGGCTGGCAGTGTTTTTTCCCAAACCTGGTGTTACTTCTTTCTCCAAAGAGGGAATATCTATAAAAACACAATATGAAAACCTGCTAATTATCATCATTTTGTGCCATTAATGACACTTACCAAGCCTTATGTTGGACCATTTTTTTGGTTTTATAACAGAATTATTTAGTAGATAAATATATAAAACTTATTATATTCTGTTTTTTGTTCCTTTTAAAATATAGATTAAGTCTTTCTTGTCTTTAATTAATAACCCATGTAGATTTTCTTCTGTGGTAAAAATGTTTGTCCTTTCCAAACATATATGCAATATGAAACAAAATATTCATAGGCAGGATTTATTTGCTTAGTGTGTGTGTGTTTGTGCATGTAAGTGGATGTCTGTGCGAGCAATGCTAATTGGTCCATCCTGCAGAGCCCAGCCTGTCAGCGACAGAAGGGAAGGTGTTTAAAATTCACAGAGCAGTCACGGCTGGAGGAATTCTAGCTACAAAACAGTCTCCCCCTCTGTCACTCCTTCTATAAGAGCTGTTTTGCTTCTGTCTTCCTCCACTTCTCCATCATCCATCCATCTCTTGCTTTTCTCTGTTTACTTTGCCTCCCCCTTTTCTCATTTTCTCTGTCGTTTATCCTCCCCGCTAGATTTCTTTCTCCAACACCATCTGGTCATTTTTTGTGACTCAGTGCTGTCGCCTGCAGAAGGTTCTACCACCCACATGCTGACACACATGTGTACACACACGCACACACTCACACACAGACATGTGACATTTAAAATTCACTGCCCTGGAGATGTGTATGACTGTGTGTGATCCTGTGCGTGCTGTGCTGAGGTTCTGAATACTGTTAAAGTCAAGACTGTCATCCTATAACAACATGCAGGTTTGTTGTTGAGGGTGAGTGCCTTCTAGTGGCAGAAGGGATTGTGAGTTGGTGTAGATACGAGGTGGGCGGTTCTAACATGGAATATCCCTGTTATTTTTTTCTAATCAAATAAAAGCTGTCAAATGTTAGGTCCAGAACAAAGTGAGTTGAAAACAAACCTCTATGATTAAATATTTCACAAATTATTGGAAAACAAGAAATGCTCCTTAAGAAGACACAATATGTGAAATCGATACATCAAAGAGCCAGACCGGTAAAAAACATTTCGGTCAAGCATAATTAAACATGAGATGAATGCCAGAGAAAAAGTAGATTTTATTTACGGCAACATATGTTTCCGACCTTAAAAACAGTTTCCGAGTTGTTTTGATCTCACGCTGCGATTCGTTATGCAGATTAATTGACGCACAGCGTCCCTAGGGTGGAAAACTGCACTTCCTTTTACTTTTCCAGACCAGGGCAGGGGTTGATCTTTTGGTGGTTGATCATCTTGTTAGAGGACAGCATGTTCTGCAATAAATACCTAAACATTGAACATTTGTACACGTGGATTCAGATGTTTAAGGAAAATCCAAAAAAAGTTCACCTTTGAAGGTTATAGTGGATATTAAGTACATTCTGACATATAAAAAACAGAATATCCCTAACCTCACGTGATTAGTGTACAGTCAGCAAGTTGTCCATCCATGGCCTGAATTTCTACCACCTGCTGCAGAAGCTTCTCGGGTTCCTCCTTGGAAGGTCTTCAATCCTCAGCCAAGTCGAGTTCATGTCGAGGTGTCCTTGGGCAAGACACCGAACCCCTAATTGCTCCTGATGGGTCGTGGTGAGCGCCTTGCATGGTAGCTTCTGCCATCAGTGCGTGAATGTGTGTGTGAATGGGTGAATGTGATGTACACTGTAAAGCGCTTTGGATAAAAGCGCTACATAAGTACGGGCCATTTACCATTTAATATACTGTGAAGTCACAAAATAAGAATCATGTGCATATTGGAAAAAATAAATATGTAAGAAAATAAATGGATAAAGACGTTAGTGTTTTGATTGTTGGTGTGCATGAAGTTCAACCAGCACTTGTATCATCAATCAAGAATTGTATATTGTCATTATGCATAAACATAAGGACATTTTGGTTTGCTAGCTTTTGGAATAAGAGAGATACATAGCCTACCAAATATATAAAAATTATATACACTGCTCAAAAAAATAAAGGGAATAAAAAAACACATCCTAGATCTAAATTAATGAACCATTCTTATTAAACACTTTGTTCTTTACATAGTTGAATATGCTGACAAGAAAATCACACAAAATGTATCAATGGAAATCAAATTTATTAACCCATGGAGGTCTGGATTTGGAGTCACACTCAAAATTAAAGTGGAACATGAACTGCTGACACACTCCAGCCACATAAGGTCTAGCATTGTTTTGCATTAGGAGGAACTCAGGGCCAACCGCACCAATATATGGTCTCACAATGGATCTGACGATCTCATCTCGGTATCTAATGGCAGTCAGGCTACTTCTGGCGAGCACATGGAGGGCTGTGCTCCTCCTGTTCCTCCTTGCACAAAGGCAGAGGTAGTGGTCCTGCTGCTGGGTTGTTGCCCTCATACAGCCTCCTCCACGTCTCCTGATGTACTGACCTGTCTCCTGGTAGCGCCTCCATGCTCTGGACACTACGCTGACAGACACAGCAAACCTT
>JBAMHW010000014.1:5743612-5754462 GCA_037177495.1 Rhadinocentrus ornatus | reverse complement strand
ATGTTTCTGAGCTGGTAAAAAGCTTCTTAGTGACAGCTTTGATGTGGCTGCTGAAAGTCAGACCTGAGTCTATCAACAATCCAAGATACGAACTTGGTCAGTGATTTTAAGAGCCCGAGTCTCCCGGTGTTTACCAATGCTGACCCTCTTCTCTTTGCTACCAAACAGAACAATCTCAGTTTTGTCTTCATTTAAATGTAGAAAATTCGCCCTCATCCAGGTGTTTATTTGCTCCAGACACTGACACAGTTCATCTATTGGGCTGCAGTCGTCTGGTGACAGAGACACATAAAGTTGTGTATCATCTGCATAACTTTTATAATTAATGCTAAAGTTCTGTAATATTTGACCCAAAGGGAGCATATACAAGTTGAACAGAAGAGTTCTAAAGACTGACCCCTGGGGGACTCCACGAGTCATGGCCACTCGCTCAGATTCATAGCTGCCGATCGTAACAAAATAACTCCGACCTTCTAAATAGGACCTGAACCCGTTAAGGACCGCTCCAGAAAGTCCAGCCCAGTTTTCCAGCCTGTGCACCAGGATTCTGTGATCTACACTATCAAACGCAGCACTGAGATCCAGCAGAACCAGGACTGATACTTGACCAGAATCAGTATTCAACCTAATGTCATTGTTATACTTTGACCAGAGCTGTTTCAGTGCTCTGATGAGGTCGGAAGCCGGACTGAAATTTATCAAGATTTCCACTTTCATTTAAGCTTGTGAAATACAACTTTCTCAATAATCTTGGAAATTAAAGGAAGGTTAGAGACAGGTCTATAGCTGTTCATTAAAGAGCCGTCTAGAGTCCTTTTCTTTAGGAGTGGCTTAATGGCATATGTCTTTAGTGACTTGGGAAAAATGCCTGATAACAGTGAGCTGTTAACTTTAAGTAGGAGATTACTTTCTACTGCGGTAAAAACTGTCCACACTGCATGTTGTTGATTTAAAATGCCAAACTATTTATTGTATTATTTCCAGGTTTTAAACACAGAGTAGTTTTGTTTGTGTGGAAGTAATATTTTGCCTAATTGTTTTAATTTTTTGGCTAAAAAACTTGGCAAATGGGTTGCATTTCTAAGTGGAAAGGACCTCTGGGCTTATCTGTACAGAAGGATTTGTACCTTTTCAATCAGAGCAAACAGAGTACGAGAATTGTTGACGTTCTTGTTAATAATTGCAGATAAATGTAGCTGTCTGGCCTTGCACAGCTCATTGTTATTTGACGTTTATTTTTCCATTTCCGCTCAGTTTTCCTGCATTCTCTTTTTAGGCTCGTGACCACAGTGGTTTTTCTCCATAGTGTTTTTGTGTTTGCTCAAGGTACTCTTGATTCTTATCAGTGCGACAGCATCCATTACATTCAAGACTTTTAGATTGAAATGATCAAGGAGTCCATCAGCTGACTCTGCACTGGTTGTTGGTAACATAGCTATGCCTTCCACAAACTTGGCACTTAATGTACCTCTTCCTAACCGAGAAGCAGCTTGTTTGGACACTCTTAGTGATCAGTAAATCAAACAAAATACAAAAAAGGTCAGACAAGGCCATAACTAGTCTAAAATCATGTTTAGCCTTTTAATGCAGGTATAGAGGCCACAGTTGACAATGCTCACAGTGTGATTCCTAACACGTTTGTGTGTATGCATGTGTGTTTGTGCTGTACAGATCACCTATTATGACAACTGCAAAAAATAATCCTTCTGAATACTGCACAATTACTGATTATTGATAATTAACATTAGTGGCCATGAGAGCAGACAGACATCTTTGTTTGTGTGCAACAGTATGAAGCAGTCAAAAAATAGAGAGCTGCAGTGTAATACAATGATGTTTTTTATGAAATTGTCTCAAAACCTAATCTGTTGATCCACCTAAATTCTTTTCTAAAATTTTACATATATTTTAGGCTTTTAAAGTGTAACTACACCGCCTTTTTTTTGTGTAACTCCATCCTTTGCCAAATTTTGAAAAATGCCTGAAACTGCAAGGGTTGGGGTGTGAGGTGTGGGGTGATCAGGGAGCAGAAATGATTGACAGACAGCGGCTCACCACTGAGATTCACAAAACATCTACACCACAGAGATGTCTTTGAGGTGGAAGACTTTCCCCTTTCAGGATCTCCTCAGCTGAGGTGTTAGCCGTTAGCGCTGTTGCGTTGACCTGTCAACAACTGCGGCAGGCCATGGAAAGCTAGGGCGACTCACGGCAGGTTGTGGCAGCTGCAGGAAGTGCCGCTGGAAGATGCCACTGCTACAATTTGAGCTGCTGTCTGTCGTAACTCTGCTGTCTGTAGAAACTCTGTGAAATAATGGAAGTCAGAAAATATCAAATCTACACCATTTAAGTTCACATCCATTCATATGCGTTGGTGGGCACTGTTTTCTATGCCTGCAAGGCGAGGACCTGCCCATTTGAATCTGGAGGGAGGGGATTGTGAGGTTTTTGAAAAATTATGTGACATAGAGAAGCGCCAGTACGGCTCTACGTCACGAAAAATAAAAACTGATTTTACCCTATAGAGGGCGTTGTGAGCCATTTAAAGAAATTAAAAATTACATATTTTATCAACATTGTAGGTCGTTTTCATCAAAATTAAGTAATACTGTGTTGTATACAGCTCAAAAAAACACATTTTAGGGTGCACTACCCCTCTGAATTTGGTCATTGGTTTTGATTCGGTTAAACTGATACATAAAAATAACCATTTGTTTAGGTTACGACCTCAAAAGTGCAGTGTATAAGAATTACTAACATCTGATAGTAAAGATGGGGAAAAAAATGACTTTTCAAATTTTAAACACAGTTGTAAATGGATTGTGGCCATCAGTGGCCAAAAACATAAACATGTTTTCATGTACATTTAGTACAAACCTGGGACTGCAATGTTTTGGGCTCGACACACAGGAGACGACGTTGCTTCTTCTCCAATTATTTCCTATGGAACTTGCGCAAGGAGGCGAAAATCATTGTCCTCCTCCAGCCAAGCAACAGGCGACATCTGAGCATGCAAAATGTTGTGCTCGTTCACGTAAACGTGCACACGGTGGCTTCAATTTTCGTTGCTGTCGCATGGCACTACAACTAACCATCCAATTAGCTGAGAGCAGGCTATAAAGTGCAGTTTGCAAACACTTATATCATGGAGGAACAGATCATTTTAGTTGAGTTTGACTTTCCGTTAATTTACAATACTTACCTAAAACCTAAATACCTAAAACGTAGGTCCTGGATTTATCTGGATAAGCCTTAAGGTCCGCCATCAAATGGTGATATTCACCATGCTGTTTCCTTGTTTGTAAAATAGAATAAACCCAGGGTTGTTTTTTCTTTTATACAATCGAGTCAACAGCAAGATTTCTGTCAATTTTGGCAAAATCTTCTGACTCGTCATCCTTTGTGCCTTGTCTATCACAGACTGCTTTAAAAATGTCAAAAATCCCTCCAATATCATAATTAATCAAATTTCTTGCAACACTGCCGCAGTCATTGCTGTTTGTCGCGTCCTGTGTATTGAGTTTAAGCTGGGTGGCGATGAGTTTCACCTGTCACTGTCTTTGGTTGCCCCCGAGTTTTTGGTCCATTCAGAGACACCGTAGAAAAAATGGCAGCACAAATATATCAGCTGCCATATATGTGGGTATGTGGACCCACAGCAAGTAGATATACAAAAAATGGCTCATTCTAAAAAATAAATAAATTACCGATGTAAATTGTTTAGACACCAATAGAAATGCCTTTTTTAATGACATTTAAATGTTTTCTGACATTGACCTTTGATTTTGTCACACACTTCCCCTTTAAAACAAATGTAATTAGTGTAAGGAAATCATAACAGCTTCCCTTTAAGCAGACCCTCTCATAACATATTCTGCTAAAATCTCTATTTTCTAGCTTACTTGATGACAAGTCCTGCCTCTGCAACAGGCTAAATGCAAATAAAAGACACATCACATTGAAATACATGATTTTAAATTCATGTGAAACAGTCAGAATACAATTTTCATTGTTGCTGTGAGTTGAAGAAAACCATCTCTTTAGTGCTCCAAGGTCATTTCTAAAAGTTTTGCACAGTTTAATAATTATTATGAAAATTTTTTTTGGATTCAATCTATAATTTCTGAAATTTTATAGGAAATAAATTATTATTACCAAAAATCAAATGTCAAATTCACAATGTCATTATGTTTTGCAAAAGCATTCATTGGCTGTTATTCAACATTATAGCTCAGGAGCAGAAGGAAAGATGGATGTGATGGCAGCTTAACTGGTTGACGAAGGAAGAGAAAATTACTGCACTAAATGCTAAATGCTTATAATGGCAAGGTTAACATTTATGTTTAGAAAACACAAAGTGCATCTTAGTTTAGAATTTTAGCATCCCAGTAGTCTTAAGTATAGAACAGATTGGTCAGTTTAAAAGTCAGAAGATTACCAAAGTCATTACAGCCACTGGACACTGTTGCTGGCTGTTAGCAAGGTTTGAGGAATGTATTAAATTTTGATTTCCTCTGGCACTTTTCTGGCAGTGGGAATGAGTTAGTGAAAAATTAGTCAGAAGTATGAATAATTCAAAGTGACATTTCAGGCAGGTGTGATCTTGAGTTTGTTCCAGCAATTCTTTTAAAATCAGTTCGCTTTCACCACACGAGCTTCATTTAACAGATCCTCATGTGTCTGGAGTTCCATTTTCTTTTTTAAATTAAACACTAGGGTTTATTTTCTTTCTTTTCTCTCCTGCTTTGAAGCTGCCTCCTCTGCACGTGAGGAGATCTGATGGAGGAAGACAGAGCGTGGGAGTGAACTGGATGAGGTGTGGAGTGAAAAGCATGTGATGAGTGATATTTGTGAGGAGGAGTGTGAAGGTCACTCCTCCTCCATGTGTCCACTACTCTGCTGTGGCTGAATCTCATCTGGAATGGTTGAAAACACTTTGCAGTAAAAAGCTGTTTGTAATTTTGTGCAATTTAATCCCATCTAAATCACACACTACCTCTTACTGTTATTATGGTTAATGCTACATTTCCTTTATCCTCAAAGTTATCCAGAAAATTTCATATTGTAATTTCAGACTGTTGTAGTTGGTACATTCTGAACTGTTTTAGCTCTAGTACGAATGTTTATAATTTGTGTTTAACAGAACTCATCTGGCTTAGTGTCTCCTTCAGCTAACAACATCCAGCACATGGTGGCAGATAAGCAAGACTGTGATGTAACTAAAAACCATCAGTTAGATATACATAGAGTAACATAAGCAAGAACCAGATTTCAGGTCTGTTGCATTAGATACACGCCTCAACTCAACATCCACACACATTGAACACATTCTAATCTATTGCATGAGCAGTGGGTGGCCTGCTTACATCTATGATAACTGGCCTATTACAATTACATTGCTTTACCTGTAACCCGAATTAGAATAAATCTTTGCTGAATTATCAAGAGATCCTAACTCAGCCTTTTTCTCTCTACTTTTGAGCCAGTTGCCTTGATTTGTTAATATTTTCTTCTGTGTGACCTCAGCCTCAGTGCAGTTTTTCATCCATCTTAAAAGCCTAACATAAACATGCACACTTTCTAGCTGAATAACCCTTTTCAATCCATTCTTCACCTCCAACAGCAGGGGAAATAAATATCCATTCTTCCCGTAGTTGTGCTCGTTCAGCTGCGCTTCATTGTACTCACTGTAATGTGACTGTAATCTGCTGCTGTGAATGAATGGGGCTTTATCAGAGTTGGGGAAAGTGTCTCCTTACAGGTTGTGTTGCAGTGGGTATTGAGCTTATTAAATGCTTTCTAATTCACTCTGTACTGCGGTCGTCAGAGACTCTGTGGCGCTGTTTAGTTATTATTATTCGAATGGGGGAGAACGCGTTCAACAGAGGTCCACAGAGAATCACTTTCTATGACTGAGACCAGCTCACTGTTTCACTTAAAAGTTAGAAATAAAAAAGCCCTTTTGTGATCCTCATCCATGCTGTGGTTTAGAGCCGTGAACAGTGAGCACCCCCAGAGAAGGATTTTAGTCCTTGCTTGCTGCTCTGTTGTTTGTTTAGCCTGACTGAATGTTAAAGTTCCCATGAAACAGCTTTCATATCAGTCACAATTTGGTGTGATGTTGCATGAAACAGGATTTCTGAGTAGGAAGTCAGAACCAGAATGGATTTCATTTGGGATTTTTTGAGATATTATGCCAAATTAAAGTGGATTTAAAAAGCTGTTGTGTGTCCCTTTGAAACAATATTAAACAAAGCGGATGATGAGAGGTTCCTCTGGTTTGGTTCTGTCATGAGATCCAGTTGGTTTAAACTGATATGGGATGTTTTTACTGTTATTTGCTGCTTTCAGCTGCACCAGGCAGTGTTGTTTTTGGCAGGCATCTCAGTTTTAGACTTAGTTTTATTCTTCAAGATACAAATGCTTATTAGTTTTAGTCACATTTTAGTCATTTCTAAGTTTGATAGTTTCAGTCCAGTTTTAGTCGATGAAAACTGAAAAAGGTTTTAGTCTAGATTTAGTCAAATAACAAAAAAAAGTATTAGTCTTTTAACAAATTAATTTAGGTAATAATGCGTATTAAGTGGAATCAAGGTTGATAGGTTATGACAAGTATTGCAATTCATACAAGTTAGCCTTGATGCTTTTGCATAATAACCACATCCTTTACCAGATTGATGCGTTAGCCGAGACTTTCCCATCAACAGAGATGCAATGCTACCGTGCTATGCTTCATTGCTGTTGGGCAGAAACCTTATATTTCTATATTTTCATGAAGTGATGCCCTACTTCATCATACAAAAATGTCACACAAGATAATAGCAGATCTATAAGTTCAACATATAGCTACACATTGTGAGCTTGTTGTTTGGTTATTTTCATCAATAATTACAAAATTAAAAGGAATGGTTTTCGACTTAGAAGGTTTCCCAACAAATACTTTCTAATCTACTTAGGGTTATGCATCACACAGATAAAGTGCAAACTGTGGAATCAATTACTCCAAAAAAGCAAAGAGCAACGACATCCTTACTTTGGTAACTGTCTCTTTATTTCTGAGAATTTTCTGAAGTGCAATACTCAACCCTGAGCATACACATGCACAAAATATGAGCCATGGATGAGGAACACATATGTTCAACTTGACCCCGTCTGTTAGTGAAATTATGATGGATTATAGTTAAAATGTGTCCATATATTGTTTTGTTGCTTCTGAGTCCCGACCACCAAACCCCTTCGTTAACACTGCCGCCATGATTCATCTATGAATAAATAAACTGCTTGTCTGTGTGCGTGCTGCACGTCTGGTGGTAGGCGTGGCCAAGGTGCAGCAGCATTGCTGACTGACAGATTGCGCTCAGAAATGTCGTGCATTTTTAATGTCGGACAATCACCCTTTGAATATTTTCGTCTCGTCTTGTCATGTTTTCGTCATTGGAGAGCCACGTTTAGCTCGTCACTGTCTCGTTATCGTCATAAAAAAAAGGTTCGTCAACTAAATAAATTCCTGATCGTTGACGAAAACATCACTGCCAGCTTATCTTATCTTATGTGTGTGTGGATATATTGTGTATATTTGATGAGTAAAGATAGGGGTTTTTGTTGTGTTTTTATTGTAAAGCAATTTCGTTGTATTTCTTTTGAGACTGAGAGTTTAAAAAAAAGTTGAACAAAAGTAGGAAGGCAGTAAAACTATCAATCGGGTGGCAAAAATCAAAGTGCATCAGCCCTGATTTATCTGGCAAACTGGAAGCATCTTTCTCTGTTCAGATCCTTAGAAGCTTGAAATCTTAGCTCTTCTGATATTTTTATTTCCACGGACATTTACCTTTATCAAAGAAATATAAACTAACTTCCATACTTTTCTTGTATTGATAATTTAACTGCAGTTTCCTTTCAATTAGAAAAAGCTCCACTTTTATTTTCTATGGGTAAATTAAATATAATATTTAAGTAAATTTTCAGTTCATGTCTGCTTTTATTTACAAGTTGGGGTTATACCCAATGTCACACAGATGTATTCTGCTTAGTCTGGTTTGACTGTTTTTTATCCATATGATCCTCTATCCACAGATGACCATAAATTCTGTGAGGCCATTGCAGTGCTGTTCACCTGGATCGACCGGGGCGAGGTCAACCGCAGGACAGCCAATCACTTCTATTCCATGATCCAGTCGGCCAACAGCCACGTTCGCCGGCTGATGAGTGAGAAAGTTCAACACGAGGAGGAAATGGAGCACGCCAAAGAGATCTTCAAGAATGCCCTACTGGCCATATTAACTCAGTGTAAGGACATTTTTTTTATATACATACAGTCACATTGAGAGAATTCTCCAGACAGATGGGCACATCGCACGTGGAAAGTCATCATAAAAACTGAACTGTGCAGTTGTTCAGGTAAGTCTGACTTCTGGTAACCTATTCACACTTTTAGTGATTTAAATAGGATGTTTCAGCATGTTGAAGGATAGTTTAATAGCAGAAAACAACTTGGAAAAAAAATAAAACAAAACCACAAAGTAGACAATGAAAAAATATTTTCTGTAAAATAGCAAAAGAGTAATTTTTAATAAAACTGCAGCGGCTGCTCATCCAATCATCACAAATCAACATTTTAAACTTTTTTCTTTTTTTATCTGAATGTGAAACTACTTGTCCTTTTTTTTTTTTTTGTAAGGATTTTTGGGCTCTAGTGATTTTATTTTAACAGTAGCTGGACAGGAAAGATGGGTTGGAGAGAGCAGGGAATGGCCTGCAGCAAAGGGTTCCAGACCGGGAACCAAACCTGGGGCTGCACTGAGGAGCTGTAGCCTCTTTACATGGGGCAACGTGTAGCTCAACTGCTTAAACAGCCGCCCCATTTACAATGGCTACAGCTCCTCAGTACAGCTCCCGAATCTGAAACTACTTTAAAAATAGTACAAAACCACATTTAAACAAAGTCAGAGTACCCAAGAACCCGCAGATACTGAGGAGAGCAGCGAATACATGGACTCTCCACAAAAATAAACTATGAACAAACACATCAGGGGTAATTCCAGGTGATATTTAGTATTCTGCTTGAGCAATCCCACATTTGTTTTCCACCAAATATGTCACTGCTTGCTAGATGTTCATAATAAACTGACCCCTGAGTCTATATTGGGACTTATTAAAATAAAATTTTAGCTTTTTTTTATTAAAATAAAAAGTAAAATCTTAAATGTAAATAAATAAATGTTCTTCTGCTTCCTAATGAATTTATTTACAGTTGACAGATCTGAGCTGCAGAACTGGAATTATTAAAGACTATGTTAATACCATGTGGAGAGCTGGAATATCTGCCATTATTAAAAAATATATCTGCGACAAAATGTGGTTGCTTTTCAAATGCTAACTGGTAATGACCAGTAGGAGTGTGTTCATCCTTTTTAAACCAATACTGTCTAATTAAAATGGCAGAATTCTAAAAATATGAAAGCTTTAAGTCCATTTTGTGTAACAAAACCAGCACATAGTTAAAAATGTAATCAATATTCACTAGTTAACACATAATCCCAATCATCACATCTACCTACGGTGTGAGTGCACTCCTGATTCGTCGCTCTCACTGCTGCAGGGTGTGGTGCAGTAGCAGATAACAGAGGAGCAGACCACCACATCCACTTTAAAGCCAGCCTCGATGCAACTCATTTACTCTGCGAGCATCTCGACTCAGTCTCCATGACAACGCTCTCTCATCCGTCTCACCATCAATTCCGTTATCTTCAGCTCAGTGTGCTGTGGCGATTAGGTCAGTTTCAGAGACAGTGGCGTGACAGCGTCTTGACCTTTTTCTGCATGCTGGATGCAGAAAATGCCAACACAGAGGCACTGCTGCTGCTAATACATGAAACATAATGCAAATATCAAATATCCTTGGTTAATTTAATTAAATTCAATTTATTCAATGGCATTAATTCACAACTGCTCACATATTATGCAGTGTTTTCATATTCGCATATTCAGACTACTTAAATTTATGAAAGGAGAGCCATGAATTTATTTTGAGCATGCATTATTTTAGAGCAGGGTGTGTGATTGGGTCAATCTCAAAGCCTATGTTGCCACCAACAACTAAGACAAACATTTACCATTAAAACCTTTGCCATGATCATTAGTTAGAGCTTGAAAATCTATTGAAATATGAATCCACATTCTCATTTTCTAACATTCAGAATCAATTTACAAATTAGAAAAAAAAGAACCCTAGCTTGTGAGCAGTGTTAGGGTAGTTACTCTAAATTTATTACAGAAAAAGATACACTTTAGGAAACAAAATGCATTTTGTACTCCATTACATGGTTGTTCAAAACCTATGATGTTGAATACTTTGTTCTGAACACATTTACATGTAGAACTGAAACGATTTGACATGTGACATTAAATCTACAATTAAAAAAAATGCTCGAATAATTTGGGAAATATCCAGACGATTTTAAGGTTTCCGATGTCATTGCTGTTTTTTCTCACTTTAGATTTATATTTTAAAATCCCTAAATGTACCTCAGAGTAGCTGAAAGAGGCTGCTGAAGAAACCAAAACAAGGAGCTAAAACTTTATAATAGATTATAATTATATATATTGACAATTTTCATTTTTGATAATAATAAACTTGAAAATGAAGAATTCAGAATATAAAAGTTATTTTGAAGAGTGCAAAAAAGTGTTAAAAAGTATGCAAGGTGTGTGAAGTGCATGAAGGTAAGTATAGTACAGTCATGGGTATTTGTGTTTATCAGCATATTGCATTTATTTATGTATGTATGTATGTATGTATGTATGTATGTATGTATGTATGTATGTATGTATGTATGTATGTATGTATGTAT
>JBAMHW010000014.1:5713693-5729103 GCA_037177495.1 Rhadinocentrus ornatus | reverse complement strand
GGAGCCTATCCCAGCAGTGTTTCAGGTGAAGGCAGGGTACACCCTGGACAGGTCACCAGTCCATCGCAGGGCCCAGTTTCAATACTTGCCCTGAATTTACTTGGTATCAGATCGATACCAAATTTTGCATCACGCAGCCCTACCTCCCCCCTTATCTTCCAGCCAATCAGAGATTTTAAATGAGATATGTCATTGTTTGCTGCACTGATTGAGCTTCTGGCATGTTCAATGACTCTGTAAACGTCACTAAAACAGTAATAGAATATTACTTGTGGTAAGTTTGTTTATTTTATTTATATTTTTGTTTAGTGGCATTGCTAATGAAAAAGTAGCTTTTTTTTGTAATTTAGTAAGATTTTTCTTATCTCACAGATGTATAGTGCTTTGTATGAGACTGGTGCTACTGGTCTTGGGCTAGATTTCTACTAGGAGAACATTGTAAGAAAGTCACATGTTTTAGAAATAAATTTTTTATTTCATCACATAGATTTTGATTAGTGGTAAAAAGTAAAAATTACTAATAAAAACTAATTTTCTCTATAATTAACCCAAATATTGCAGAATGCATAATTTTATTTTGTGGGGGGGCACCAGTAAGCAATTTTGCACAGGGCATCCAAATGGCTAGCAGCAGCCATGCCTTTAGGCAGTTGTCCATACATTACTTTTTATTTTGCCTTTAATTACCACATAAAACATGTTTACCATAACCAAGTTTGATATTATATTTTTACTTTATCCTACTTTATTAAGATATTGGGTCCAAAAAGACAAAAAAATCTGAATTAAAAATATATAAGATCTGCTGATTCAATCACTTTTTCCTGTGACAAAACAATGTAAAAATTATGGATATATTGAAAGAAATGTCCATCCCAGACTACTTTTATGCTCAGGTACAATTAATGTTTCTGTATTGCGAAATTAAAACCATCATTTGTCTGGTTGTTCATGGCCCTTTCACCATCAAACAAAAACTAGGAAAATGTTTCAAATTTGTATTTCTAGTCAAAGTTGAAAGCCGCGCTCCAGGTGACCTGGTATTTTTGTTACAGTGCTTTGAAAATTAAAAATGATCTAATCACACCAGTGTGATCATAGACATCTAACAGTTAAATAAAAAAATAAATAAAATGAAGTCATGGAAAGACAGATGGAAGGTGCCCGTCTCAAGCTTGTAATCTGTGACCAACCTTTCTGAGCTTTACAGCCATTCATTTCTGGCAAAACCTCCATGATCATGTCTTGTTTTTAAAGAGCAGAGGGTGAATGCTCCCTCTTTAACAGCCATGCTTGCACGCAATTTCTTTATTACAAAATTCTACAGCTTCCAACTTCAAAACCTTTGGCTTCTCTGTGTAGTTTTATATTATATAAAAACTTTTAACCAAATCCCATCCACATGTTGACCACATTTTACCTTAATGTACAAATAATCTAACAAAAGAATCTTCTGTGACATATTAAAGTGGTTTATTTATTTTCCAATGAGGTAAAAATGAATCCAAACTGACAAAATGCTTTTAGGGTTGTGTCCACCATCTCTGTACATTTTTATTCTTCTTATGATTTGAATTATTCAGAGTACCCTCGGCCTGCAGAAACACACTGTTCTGTATTTTCCTTTGTGTTTTACCGATGTATGCGTCTTCACAGGGCATGAATGGATGCGTTCCTTCTCTGTTCCTCCGCAGAGACAGGAGGAGTGAGTTTCTGAGAGGAGTTGCATCAGAAAAAGAAGCTCTACTTCTGGGTAAATATACTCAGAAACAAACATTTCATAAATTTGGCGTTAATTTAACATGGGTTCTATCAAGGCACTTATGTTGAATTTCTGAAATAATTGTGTCACCACCTAAAATTGTAGCAATGGCAAAACATAATCTGATAAAGTCACACCTACTGAACCCAAATCAGTCAGCACTGTCTCTGCAGCCAGTTATTCCATGAAGCCTTCACAGTTTCATTGATCGAGTCGAGCAAGGATGAACAGACTGGGTATGAAATACAGTTTTCCAGCTAAATTGGTTCTGATTCTGGACTAATTAAACACATCATTGGTTTCTATCAGCTTTTCGAAGGTGTTGCACCCTGTTTCTTTCCTCCATCTGTGACCACAGCAGCAGGAGGCTAGAAAATTTTGTGAGGTTAGAGTTCTGATTAAACTAGCTGTGTGTTTATGACAGCATCAGTTTTAGCTTTTCTTGGATGTACTCTTGTGGTTTTAAATGATCACAGTTAAGACCGGCAGCATAATGAATTCTGGTCCATTTTCATATAAAGTCTTAAGCCTGGTACAGACATGAAGATTATCGGGCTGTTTTTGTCCCGATTTTGCCTCTTCCCGACCAAGGATGGCAAACGCCCAATTATCTTGAGTCTTATACGATTTCTCTGTAAATTATCATTTGGTCTGAGGTGTGTTACAAGCAGATTTGTCCTGATTATCCAATCCGAAATGGTTCGTAGACGAGAATCGGAAATATTAAACATGTTTAATATTTACAACCCAATATCTTCATATGTGTGAGGAAAGCCGACGACTTATGAACTGTGACTGTGTGGATGGTGACATGGCACGAAATGTAGCCAATCAGAGAGCGAGCTGGCTGGGGAACAAGGAGAGATATAAAGTCCATTTTCACGCTGTTATTTTTTTTCAGTTCTGGCTTTTTTGTTAACAATAGTCTCAAGACCACCATCATTCCCTCGTCCTATATATCCCCTTCCATGCTGGGTATTGTGTTTTCTGGTTGTTGCTCTTCTACGTTTTTGTTAGATCACGCTTGGTGAGATGTCCAGCTCGGAGGACTAGATTGCAGATCAGTTGCGGGACAGCATCGTTATGTGTGTGTTGTTCTGTGATTAGATTATCGGAGCTACACACAGTATGATCAAAACCGTTAAATGACTGATTTTTTTATCTTCATGTGTGAGGTCTCGACCAGATAAAAAATATCATAAGATTCAAAAAATCCTTATGCATGCAACAGGCTTTACTCTTCACTAAACCACATGCAGAGCCATCATGTTAGCAATAACCTGCAGAGAAACGTATAAATCGCTGTCAGGATAGGAGTGAAACAATGCTACCATCACCAATTAAAAACAAATACACTTTTAGGTCAAATCAAGGTGATTAATCCGTTTTATATATCTGACCCCTCTGCTGGATCTGCGCAGTGTGAACAGAGGGGAATGTGTGAACACACTGACTGTTGCTCTGAGTATTTTGTTTCCAGCTTCTGCTTCCAGGAACCTCTTCCAGCACGTAGCTCTAGGTGGATTATGCACATACTGGGATTGTAAATTAATTTGACTGGAGCTTACAATGTCTCATGCATGCATGTAACTTGAGCAGCAGTGCTGCTACATGTGGGGACATTACTGGACTGATTGTTTTACAAGTTCACTGCACAGCAGAACTGTTTGGTAGCAGAAAATTAAAGATGGCTTAACATTGCCTCCTGTTACTGAGGCGCCGTCTTGGTGAGGCTAAATTAATTTCGGCAGGGTTTGTTTCAGCTTGTTGTTTGAACCCCTTCTGTTTTGCAGCAGCATCGAGAGCAGCGTGGAGAGATCTGTATTGTGCTGCTCTGTCCACAGCAAAAGAAACAGTAGTGCATTTATCTCTCTTAGTGGTGCCAAGAAATTCCAGAAGTAAAGGAGAGAGGAGGCAGAGCTTTCTGTCTTCCTCCTTGGCTGCTGCTGCCAGGAGGTTTTCATCAACCAGAAACATTTTAAGTCACATGTGAAAACATACATATACATTTACATTATACAGTTTAAACCCCAAAATTTGAGCTGTAATCATATATAACACTTGGCATGTCAATGAAATCAACGGGAGACAATGAAAACTGACCAGATGCTGATGACTGTTCCAAACAGCGATTAATGGGAGTGGATTATAGATCCCACAATTTTACAAATGAACAGCCAAACTAATGATTTCAATTAAATGACTTTGGTAGAAAGCATTTATAAAGGCAGAACCTCTGAAATTAATTCAAAAATAAATGCAAAACTTTGCCAGGATCGGCCTTTTGCTGTATCCACTTTAATAAAAATTTTACAGGCTTTAGGATCTTTAACCTGAGAAAAGGCTCTGGTAAATGATTTTGAAAGCAGGAGAATTTGTTTCCGAAAACAAACATGAAATCATAGAAAAGTAATTCATGTCATTATCTTGTGTAGTTTTGTATTGCTTTACAAAAGCATTCCTCTATGCTTGTCATGATTACCAACTGGCCTTGTAAACTGCTGCTTTTCTCACTGTAACCAATCATTTCTGACTAAATCCAACTACATAAAGAAAAAGTGAAAGAGAAGCTTTTATACAGAGAAAAACCTTTATGAGCACAGTGAAGCACTTAAGGACGAAAACACTTTTTCTAATACTGGGAGGAAAAAGGGGTTTGCATAATAAATTCCCTATCATAACTCAAGTTATTGATATTTGTTCCTTTCTTGTGGTATAAGTGCCTTCTTCACTGTACTGCAAATTTGTTATGTTACTAAAAGCAATCACATGTGATTTTCCATCTCCTGGGTCCAACTCTCAGTCCTTTAAAGGTCTTACTCTATTAAACTAGACTAAAACGTATTTAAGCTGGAGGCAAGGTTACACACCTGGATGCTAACTGCCTTCGTCCTTGCACGTACCCTGCATCCCCTGGTACAGTGTTTTTCAGTCCTGGTTCTTATGACCCACCTCCCTGGATGCTTCAGATGTTTTCCTACACCAACACGCCTGTTTCAGATTAATGGACCTCCTCCATCAAGTTCTTTCCAGGTGTTTTAAAGTGTAGAAACATAAAAAATGCTGGGTAGTGGGCCTTTAGAAACAGGATTGAGAAACACACCAAACTAAGTGAACCCAGGGAGTTAGATGAAATAACTAGACACACTATATAATACCAGCTCTCCTCTCATCATCTGCACACTTGTTGGTTGCCAGGTATTAATTTAGGTGCTTGGAAAACAAGCCTCGCGCAACCCAAAGCTTTGATGTTATGAGTACAACTTAAAACCCTTTACTGTTTACTTGAACTCATAAGGAAATAATCACAAACTGCAGATTTTGAAATTTCTTAAAGCACTTCAGCAGGTTAAAGCTTACAGCTCACTTGAATTTGCATGAATCAGATTAATGAATCAAGATTAAATCTGTTTAAATTAGCATTAATTCTGTTATATTATCAAACACATAAAGTATATAGTTTCCATTAAAACAATCAGCCTTGTTATATGCAGTGTGCTCTTCATCCTGCATCATTATCAGCACTGTTACAATCATCTTACTTGTGGTGTGTACAACTACAACCCTCTGTGCCATGGTTTTAGATGTTCATTTGACTGTTTTGCTCAATGACTTTCCCCTTTTGGACATTAGCGCTCATTCTCAACTTTGGTTTAATCAACTTTGACCTGACTTGTGTTAGAGAGAGGTTTGCTGTGTTCGAATGTCTTACTGTAAGTGCAGCAGAAGAGAGGAGCCCATCAGCTGTTCATCCTCACATCCCCCAGCAGGTGATGGATGGGAGCGTACGTCACCACAGATGCTGATTGGACACGCTGCTTAAGGAACTTCCTGTTTCTGTCAGAGGGCAAATAGTTCTCTTGGTGCTGGTTGGATATTTGACGTTCTTTTTGAGAGAGTGCACACTCACACCAATCCCCTCCCTCACCCTTCAGCGCTCCTCTGGTGGCATTGTTCCATGTGAGCAGGCCAGGTGGAAGGAATTAAATTAGGCCCGTCTGTAATTGCCAGCGTTTCGCCACATAAATCAAGGAAATAAATATTGGCTGTGCCGGATTCTCCAGGGGATACCACTTTATTCCTTTACCCAATCCCCCCCACCCCTTTTGGATGACTGCCTTCTTCTGCAGGACCTCTCAGAAGTAATCACCTTGAGAGCTGTTTCTGCTCCAGCCAGCATTTTTCTTTTTTTCTGTTTTTTTATTTTAATGAGGCTGTGCTGCCATTTGTTTATTGTGCAGTCCTTCATGAGAATGCAGACTGGCTGTCCCACTGGAGTTTGAATCTTTGCATCTAATATCCAGTCAGTTTCTTTTTCCAGACCTCTCTGTTGGCTTTATTAGCTTGTGTTCATACAGCATGATTGAATACTGATGGTAAACTTTGCTTCTATAAAATTAAAGGGAAGTTTATTTTAATGAACTCCGATCTTAACCATGCTTAACTGTAAAACCTTTGAGAAAGGTTTTATTCACGTTAGCCAAATCAAACAGAAACATGTCTGTTTTTTCAGTGACATATGCAAGCATGTTGATAACTTTCAACTTTTATTGATTTAATTTCGTTAAACACATCTCTGACAAAGACATATTTAATCTCTATCATCAGGTTTTGTTTAAGCTAAACCACAAGTTTCTGTTTTGACTCCTTTTCTTCTGCAGGCATTATATCAACCTTCCTCCATGTTCATCCATTTGGTGCTAATCTTGAGTATTTGTGGTCGTACATACAAAGACTGGACTCAAAGGTAAAGACACAGCTATGTGCTCTTCTACTAGAGCAGTGGTTCCCAACCTGGGGTCCCCCAAAGAGTACAGGATGTCCCTGAGGCTTTGAATATTAAGAGCCATTGTGATGTCCACCCGTTGTCCCAATTTTAAGAACAGAAAGTGAGGCTCTATGTTCATTTAATTAATTTAATTTAACTTTGGCTTTACTGAAGGACAGGACTACATTTTTTATGGTGAGAATCTCACTTTTGAAAGCCCAACCAAGTATGGTTTCAGCACGGGGTGGGAAAGGGGTCCATGGCTTTTTTGTATTTGCATGAAGGGGGTCCCAGAGGAAAATAGGCTGTGAACCACTGGTCTAGAGAAATCATTGAAAAATGACATTTAAAATTAAAAATGGCCAAGTTATAATTCATAACTCTTCTTTAGGCCATGAGCAGATCTGATGTAGAAAGTCTGAGATATTGGCTGTTGGGGACATTTAAGTTCTGATAAATTTTTTAATACATTTAACTTTATATTAATGCAATGACTCAAATGAATGCTAAGGTTCACTTTAATCTAAGAGTAGTAGCAGACATATAGCACTTATACTGTATGTTAATAAAGACTGCAAAACCCCAAACTGGCTCCAGGTAAAGGCTAGTTTAGGCTATAGCTTGACTCCAGTTGTAGTCTTATTGAGATGAGAGTTAGTTTTGACTACAGTTTTCATGCATGTACTGCCCACGCACAGGGATTGGCTGAGAGGGGTGTGGGCCGAAGCCTTGAGTTAAAATACACTCTTGAAAGAACAATAAAATGTAAATAACTTTTTACAAACTTTTGTACTGTGTTGAACCCGTTTTTCTGTACAGAATGATAAATGACATAAAAGCCAACTGGAGCTTTATAGATTCATTTCTCGCTGCTGATTAATGAAGAATTTTGCCTATATGTGGACCTATTACCTTATACTTTTGTCTTTTATGTCCATTTACCTCCATAATTATGTTTGTTTTACACTGAAAAAGGAGAAATGCAATTTTATCCTGTCATCCCTCATTATTTTGTTATAAAGGTCACTTTGATTTTATAGTAGTGTAGAAGTTACAACACAAGTAAGTTGTTTGCTCTGGAAGATTTTGTATGAAAGAAAAGGCCACGTTTTTGTAATCAGCAGTAATTGATTCAGCTTTGATCAAGGACAAAGTGCCTTCAAATAAAGGATCACAAAACAATGTCATCAACTTCATGGGCAAAGTGACAGTTTTCACAATTTGGCAATTTTTCCGTCCTCCTATAATGCCTTGCAAGGTGATTTTCTTTCCTTAGGGAATGATGAGTGAGTTGCCCATATACACTAGTTAATATTTTACGGTACTTGAAGCCTAAATCCCGATCTGAAGAAGCAAGGAACCATGTAGACTCTCTGGATGAGAAATACTGTTATGGATTTCAGTAGAGGAGAAGTGGATTAGCCAAAGTCTCTGTCTTTATTGAAAATACTCTTGTGGAAATCAAATCACATTCTTTTGGTGAGATGAATAAACTCCAAGACTTCAATCACTGCTTAGGAAGGTTCCGAACTGAGTGAAATGAGCTGGAAGTATCTCAGAAGCAGCCATGATGAGAGCCGTTTGAATTCTCCAAATACAGAGAGACGCTTTAGTGCTCTCTTTATTATTTCCTTTATCACAGGAGCTATTGTACCATTATTAGATCCACCTTTGGGAAGAGATAATTCTGTCTTAGAACTCATTGTGACCCAAAAATTTCAAAGCAACATTTGATTATATTTATCCTGTCGCACTTTCTGTGACTATGTGTATACATACTGTAAATGAGGACTGAAACAGCTAACAGGAAATTCTGCATATTTTTTATGTAATTCATTTAACAACATTATCTACTAAGATGAAAAAACAACTATTTCCATGACCTATCTTGATCTATTATTATTTTCTTGTTCCCAAAGTGACCTTCTATTTATCACCATGTTTCCATTAAATTAGCAAAACCATCTTCCTTGATTTAATCTGTTCTCTTGTCTGCTTTCACTTCAATCTGATTAAATAACTCTGTTGGAATATATTTTATATAATAATGAGGTCTACTATGTTTAACATTCAGGATAAGCAGCAGGTCCTTCAGTTAGATATTTGCAGTAAATGAAAAACTTCCTAAGTAGTTTTTGATTTTTCTCCTTCTGTGGTGATGTGTCAGGTATCTGCCAGTGAGCTGGAGCGTCTCATGGTGCGTCTGCCCAGCATGTTTAAGCAGGAGCTAAGCGGCGTCGGCGCCACTCTGGAGAAACGATGGAAATTCTGCGGTTTCGACAGCCTCAGTTCGGCATGACACAGGACCAGCGCACACACGCAATGGAAAGGCGCACCAGCATGAGCAGACTCTATCAACGCCTCGGACCTTTAATGAAGTGTGTGCGCATGTTTGCTCATACAAACAACTGCGTGAGGTATTCATTGAAAGAGGCACTGGATATCCTTGCAAAGGCGATCCTTTAAAACCCCTCAAACACAGTTCATTCAGGGTGATGGGTCCAGGTTAAATACCTTTTCTCTCTGTGGTGGATTATCACGAGAAGCTGCAGCAGGACTCGACACGTTATAGACTTAATGCTGTAAATCAATCTGAAGACTCAACTTCTGTTTCAGAACTGAATTCCTGATCATCTGAAACCTCCCAGCAGCAACTTAGTCCATAGAAAGTAAATCAGTGATACCAAAGTTGATCCTTTAGATTTAGTTCTATTCTTTATTTCAGAACAAAGTCATCTTAAGGTAGTCCAACTCAATCCAATTCATTGTATTCTAGTAATAATCCAGTTTAAACAAATCAACCATATGATCTACATTAGTTCAATTTATAACTGTGTTCATATAAGGCCAATTTATAAAATATCATTTTATTGCTAAGGAAATCAATGGATCACATCAAAGTTTCCCTTCAATTAAATTCCCCATCCTGAGCGTGCACGGGGCAGCGGGCAGCAGTGCAAAGGGAAAAACTCCAGACCTCATTTTGTTACATGTTAAATGGAAGCCTTCATTTCTTGTGTTCTGTAAAAGCTGACTGTGTATTGTTGGGGAAGTGTCTGTGTTCCTGTTTAATGATGATGACCCCACAGGTAGATTAACAGAACTGGGTATTTCAAGCCGGTCATTAGACAAAAACATGCACAGAAACCTTTGATGGTATTTTTGTTCTTCTTCCTGGCTGTGTTGGGGAGATGTTACTCATCATGATGTCTGTTGCTTCATCTTCCTCCAGAGTTTTGCTTCATGTTTTCATTTGTCTAAACTATGAAGATGTTTACTCCCTGAGGACATCCTCCAGGCAGTTCTTCCCCCAAGCAGCGGTACATTTTTACACAAACACTCCTGTTGACTTTGAGGTCAAAGTCAGGGAACAATGTTAGATTTTTATTATTTTTGTTTGTGCAGTAAACTACAAAATAAACAATAGACTTTTCAATGAAAATTTCAAGGTCTAAATTATTAAAACACACTAAATTCTCAGACATGTGGAGACAGCACCTTGAGTCAGTACATGTAAATAAGAGGAAAAGTGCTTGATTTTGCAACTGACAAAACTAAAACTGACGAAAATTGTCAGAAAGAATGCCCACAGAAAGATTTATTTTTTTCTTTGCCTGGACCAGCTGTCTTGTTTGCATTGTTGCGTTATATCTGCATTACCTGCCGCGACCTCTGGCAGAGAAATGTGAAATGCTCAAATCTGCAGCTCCTTGAATGACTATTTTAAGCTGGTTCCAATATTAAATAAATCTCCAAATTCCACAGATCAGTTTGGAGTCAGTGCCTAACTTTAAAAGCTGAGGTCCCCCAATTGGGGTGTGTTGGGAACAGATGGCTAAAATGGCACTTTTGGAGACCTGACCTGAACTACCTGTACTAAAGCCTCTCTGATTTTGTTCTGCTTCACTTTATCAGAGTTGACCTTTGCAGATATAATGTTCACATACTGTATTATAAGTTGATAAAGGTTTAGAGCCACAGTAGCAAAGAGATATTTATATTCATCCTGAAAGTGGTCCTTAACATTTCTCATTTGTGCAATGTCCTGTCTTCATTTATTCTTTACCAGTTACACATATATTGAAAATTCCAGATCTTAACTTTCAGGTTATGGAGACCAAACAAGAAGAGACAAAAGAAAAAAGAACAACATTTTAAAGAAAAACTGAGCTTACTTGAGCAGCATGAACTCATCATTTCTCTCATTTTCCTGGTGTTCGTGTATTAGCATCAACAGGTGGCATATTGCTGCCCTGCTGCTCTGCTTATTCAAACTCATCTTATGTACCTAACTTCATAAGCAGCAGGCATTTAAAATCCCCGGTTGGAATTTATAGAGCTTGTTGGAAATATCTGGTACATCTATTGCACATCTCCCGATATTTGTAACCAGTTGTGCGCCATGTGAGTGGCACATTTAAAAAGAACTGGAGGGAAGATGGTGAATAGTTCCATCTCTGCACATCTGTATGAACCATCAAAAACAAGAAGGTTGTTAAGAAAAGTGATTATAGTAAATCTTACAGCAAACACCAATAAAATTATTGCAAAAGCCATGGCGCAAGTAATAAGACATGACAGTCAGACATTATTTTAGCAATTATGGCCTTAGGCATTTAGGGAGCTGCACAAATTAATTTATTTGTGCGTACCAGTACTGGAATTGATAGCCCTACATTTGTGAGCCAGAGTACATGGAAAAAATGAAAGAGGAAATGGGAGGGGAAAGAGGACATATTTAATAACTTTCAGCTAATGCAATCACATGCAGACAGTCTGCAGCATTTCTCTGCAGGGTAAGCCGCTCTGATAGCATGATGGTGAGTGAAATCCAGTGTGAAGACAGAAGAATACACATCCATTTGTAGCACAACTAGCCACAATAAAACCATGCAGCGGTGGTCTGTACAAGCCATTCGGGATGCAGCTTTTTTCCATTTTTTTTCTTTAGCATTGTGATGTTACTGTGTTCTTCCCGTAATGGCTCTTTCTGGTCTCACCCATGTTCACACTTTAGACTTCCTGCAACAACTCACCTCCCACGAGAGGTCACAGCAAAAACTTTTTCCTCAGGCAAGTGTTCAGTAGCAATCTGTAACGTGATGCTGTCAGACAGCTGGAGCCCATCAGTTGTAAATACAAGCACTTTAACTTTGATTGCCCCGTGTTACTGCAATACTGGTGTTTTTAAACAAGATTGTCCTTTATGTGTCTGATCGCAAGGATTTATGTGGCTGTCAACAATGTCAACGTAAATACAAGAGATAATAGGGCTCCGATTCCAAGATAATGATCACAAACCCACATCACTATTATTATTTATGTTGATTTATTCTTGATCAGACAGAGGTACATGATGTTTGCACAAACAAATGTTCAGCATCAACACAAAAAGGATTGTAAATTCCATTGGTGCATTTCTTCTTCAGATAAAAATTTTCAATCACTACAGAGTTTGAGGCCTCTGCTGGATGTGAAACAGTAGGAAAACATCAGTGCTTCTGAACACCACTGTATCTAAGATGAGATTATTTCATTTGCTGGATATTTCTTTGATTAAAGAAATAAATAATGCATAAAGTTGTTTGCTTCCTGCAGAAATCACAGTGAGTCCAGTAAACTGGAGGTATGAAGTTATGAAAGTAATAATATTGGGGAACTTTGCATGAAGAGGATGGAAGCAGAAAGACAAGAGTTTTTTTTAAAGCTTGATATGAGGAAGAGGAGTAAGTTTTACCATTCTGCTTAATTTATTTCTTTATACTGTATGAAGAAGCTGTTCACTGAATGTGGCAGGCTGAAATATCTCACTGCCATGAATTACATACTGTTATTAAATATGATAAAAGTGAATGATGGTCCTGTCTACTTTCTTTTAAGATATAATTCTCAAAATCTCAAAACAGCAGTGTTAAGTGTTTGTACAGGACAGATGAGGAGATCGTCAGTATTTCTTACAAAAATGTTCTATAAAGTTACTGTTTTAATTAATAAACTCTAATATATTGTGCACATAAAGAGTTAGAAAGGTTTCTCTGATTCAAAATCACTTTATGTAAAACATAATTTCATTTCCAACTAATCGCATACAGCCACTTGTTGTGGAATTTACATCTTCTTTCCATGAACTCTGATTTCCTCCCACAGTCCAAAAACATGGATCTTAGGTCCTTCATCTCTGCGTTGGGCCTATGATTCATTGGCAACCTGTCCAGCGTGTACCCCGCCTGTCACCTGATAGTAGCTGGGTCAGGCTCTCGCCATTCTTCAACCCTGAATCAGATAAAGTGAGCACAGAAAATTAATGGATTTTTTAAGTAACCACGCACAGTTTCAGAAAATTGTGAGCATTTTTCCTAGGGAAAAAAACTTTGTTTTGTTGGAATAGAGTTGTAATTCCTAAAATCTGAATAGTCCTTTTGTTTTCTGCCTTATAAAGTCTTTGTTTTTTCTTTGTGTTGGGTATTATATTTCCACCATTGAGGGGCTATGTATCTTTTTACAATAATTGTATACACACTGTATGCAGAATGTTGCTCAATAATGATACTGCAAGTATCTGCAAGATATACCTTTATATAAACTTACTATAGTCGGAGTGCAGGGTGTCTGTATGTGGTGTTCAATGTCAAATGACGTGGTATGTAAAAGTTTTTAAAACTCAAATCTTGATTTTATCCAGTGCTTTTCAATTTAAATCAGGGTTTTATTAAATTTTTTTGGTAACAAATTGTACATACATCCCATACTACAGCTATAAATAACTGTATGCAACCATTACACTGATGCTACCCACTTACACTGATGATCAGTAAATGTAGTTTAAAGGATGTAAAGGTATTCATTTCCAGTGAGCTACTACTGATGCAATACAGGCGTAACACCATTACTGTTACACGTGCATGCACAGAATATCTGATAAAGATTTAGTGCAAACCTTCACAGTGCTAAATACAATCATTGGTTAAACTAGACTGAATTCATGAACACTATTTTACCTTCCCTTCCCCCATAAACTTCCTCAGCGTGGGGAATTCTTCAGAGGATTCACTGACTCAAATTCCTCCAAAGAAATTTACCTGAGCTTTCATGGATATACAGCTCTGCTCTGCTCTGCTGCAGCCCTGCACTCTTTTCCACTGCAGTTCCTCTCGAGTTACAACCTACTTGTGCTGTGAGAGAATATGAAAGAAAGGTTAGAAGTGAATGAGTGGTATAGAATTTTAAGATATAGATCCAGGTGGAGATCAAATTTAACTTACCAGAAGTGATTACATTGCATGATGTCCATCGCACAGTTTACTTTTTGTATCCAAAGTTCTTAGCTAATTAGCCTTCTGTGTAAGTCCGGAAATCCGATTAAGTAAATGTTTGTGTTACAGTTAGCAGTTATAATACAAGCCAGGCATTAGGATTATATCTGTGAAAAGCTGTTATTTCTATTTCTAAACCGTGTGACAGTGATTTAAAAATATATGATTTCTGATAAAGATGTTCACTAACGCTAATGTCTGTCCATGAGTTTAAGCTGCAGCCTGATAGTTTTCACATGCCTACTTCTTTTTCCTTTGGGCCTGGCAAAAGAGCGAAACCAATTTCACAATTTAGGACAGAGCTTTACTATTTATACACCATCCTAAACAGGAAGCAGACATAGTCACACAGTGGCCAGTGCAGGATAAGATGGAGCTGACGAGGAGGAAGGCTGGCTGCAGCATTGCTGTCTTACACAGCAGCTAGCAGCAGCTTCATTCATTGCTTTCCTATGGTGCATTTGGTAGATACGATGGTTAAAAAGAAGTACACAATGATTTTGTTCAGATCTTTTTATGCAAAAAATGTTCTCACCTTTATCAAATTTAGATGAGACATGTTAATGTTCTATATTTTTTGTTGCTTGGGGTGTTGTTAGCCTATTTCAGTAGAAAACAGTTTTTCAAACTGCATCCAACCTGGCGAAGAGCAAAATGAAGGACTCATCGGATTTGCTGGTCTGAGCTGACAAATATTAAACTTGTGTGACTGACCATCTTCTTCCCTGATATCCCAGTGTCTGGTTTTCATGTGGCATATGGTTTTAATACCAAATGCTTTCATCCTTCCACACACAAAGAAGTTATATAGGCTTGGTTGTGTAGAGGCTCATCTGAAGAACCAGATAACTCGAGATGTACAGAAGCTGAACTGATGGGTACTTCTCAAATTCAAAGCTTAAATGATTGTTGGAAAACATATAAGGATCTATGCAATCACATTACTTTTTTAAAGCCTCACCACTGTCTAGGTTGCGAGGCAGAGAACATGGAAAAACATAACATGACAAGACTACCAAACCAAAACCAATAGATCATGACAACCACTGAACTAGATTCTGTCACTTTGGTGCTTCCTAAGTACTGCTAACCCTCTGAGCTCTCTCCAATCAGTAAAAGTCAGTCTGAAACTGACTCTCGTCTTATCTCTTGCTCTATAATTTTTTCTCTTTGTCTTTTTTTCTTCCTCCGATAATGTCCTCTTGGGTTTCTTTCACATGATTGAATACTAGCTGGTCCCAGAGATGATAGTAATTAAAAGTAAAAAATAGGTTTCCTGTCCATTTTCTACTTGTGGTTGTCTACTGTGGTGTTTTTCTTCCTAGAAGGTTGTTTCCAGCAAGGACAGCTACTTCTATGTTGCAGTGTGTAGCAAGTTTTGGCTAACTAAATACTACACCTGGAAACACTAGATTGCATGCTTTAACCATTTAATGGCAACATGTTCACTGTTTGATGTTAATTACACTTTTATCTAACGCATTGCTTTTTATTAGCACAAGGACTTCATCCTTCAGTCCTGGTCACATCTACAGCCTGTCCGTCCTGGGAGTGGATCTCTCTCATC
>JBAMHW010000014.1:5654375-5673016 GCA_037177495.1 Rhadinocentrus ornatus | reverse complement strand
TGTCTTTTATGGATCTCTGCCCAGTATGGTCTAATTGTTTGACAGTTCCAAAATCATGCCTCATTGAATCCACAGAGTCTCCAACAAGCATCTCCACTGCCTTCATATTTTTTCTGAGTGGGCGTAATAAAAAATCGTACAATATTTTTCCAACAGAACTCCCACCATGTATTTGACCCGGTTGAAAACCATTGTAGCTGGCATTCTTTTACCCAGCTCTCCTGTGATATCATTCCCCCTGTTTCTTTTTCCCATTTCTTCTTTATGTATGTAGTATCTTCTTGTTTAAACAGTTGTATGGTCTTATACAATTTAGAGATAATTTTGTCGCAAGATCTGGGCTTAGTGATAAGATCCTCTCCATGAATTGTGCCTCACCTTTATCTAACCTTTCTTTGAGATTTCTGTTAAAATAATGCCTCACTTGAAGGTACCTAACAAATCATCTTTTTTAAGTCCATGTTCTTTCTGTAGGGCCTTTAAAACGTTTAAATGCCCCATTATGGACAAATGAATAGTAGGTAGTTAAGCCCTTTGAGGTCCATATTTTAAATCTCCCATCATGCCAGGATTTTTGTTGTTTTTCATATTGATTTGATGGCTGCATGGTTCTAGTCACCCACTTCTAATTTCTTTCTACAGCGGCAGCTTTGAGACTGCGTATTAAAAAAAAAACAATCATTACCTATTAAACTCTCTTTAAACATCTCAGGACCACAGTTAGTCGCTTAAACTGATGACAAAATCTGTAGAGCCCTCTTTTTCAGTGGCTCAATTGTAATCAGGCAGTTGACTCGAAAGATGTCCATACAGACATCTTTGAGATTGTGGCTAATTGCAGGTGTGATTAGAGTTTTATGGTAGAACATATAGAAGCAGAAACGCGGGAGCCAGAGTTCGTTATCTTGGCTTATCAGTATATAATCACATAAGGACTTTCTACTCAGTGTGTTGTTTTTTTGTTGTTTTTTTTTTTATCTGAGCCATATCAGGTTCTAACATCGTATTTGTTTCTGCAGGTGAACGGCCAACAGAACATGAAACTTGGAGGGGGTCTCTCACGGTCCAACCCTCCAACCCAGAAGCCACCCAGTCCTCCAAGGGCCGGCAAGGGGATCTTAGGGTATGCATTAAGCTTTGGCACTGACACCCCCTGCACTTGGTGCATATCCTCATAGTCTAACATTGACTTAATTTATCCTTGAATGTCTGTTTGTTTTTATGTTTGCATAGTTTTATGTAATTGAATGTACTCAGTGTACTTCCTGGTGTCATTTGTTTTGTTTGAATTTTGTTTTGGTTTTGTGCTCCGAATGCAAGAAAGACTTCTGAGTAACGTCTCAAGTACGTTATAGACCTGGCTCACAGATGTACTTATGTTCTTTTTTGTGCTGATTTTGAAAAGATTTGCGGGGGAATGAAATACAGGAGGTTGCATCTGTTTGTCTCTTGTAGAAGGACAGAGTATCCTCCGGCAGGCTTTTACAGATTTGACCCGGCAGTGGGGAATCTCACACACACATACACACTTTGAAATGCAGTACTCTGAGGAATAACGTCATCCGTTGTGAAATCTTGTTGCTTTTTTCTCACACATCTAGGTCACCCAGCTGTTTCTCTTCTTCCTTCGCCTCATTATCTTCAGCCCTTCTCCTGTTTTATTGTCTTGTATTGTTGGTGCTTGGAGATTAAAAGCAAGTTAATTAATAGTTCAAAGTTTGGAAATGGTAACAAAGTTAGAAATAACAAGGGTGATGCCACTTTCGTGTACAGTTTCAGATTCTGATACCTTGGACCTACAGATAAAATTGAAATCCTTATGTCTGCTTTTTCAGCATGCCTTGTATCTAACCTCAGTCAGTTAGTTAGCAACACGATAATGTGAGACCATTTCTAGTCTGTATAGATTATATTAAAACTGTCATATTAAGAGTATGCTGAATTAGCTCTATGCAATCAACCATTTGATGTACATAATTCCCTGTTTATTTTAATGATAATAATATTATACTTGACTTTTTCTCCAATATTTAGAAAGATTTACAGTAATTTTCTTTTGATAGCAAAGACAATGATATCCACAGCCGCAGATTGATAGCGTAGCATAAAGACTGGAAGTGGGGAGTTCTAACAGTCTCTGCTTCCCATATATTTTTTTTTATTATTATTTTGTTTTTTACAGATTAATTAAAAATTTAAGATATAATCTTTTTATTTGTGACCTTTAAAGCAAAACTCCGCAGAGAGCCAGAGTTGCCATTTCAAGCCAGGTGCTGTCTGTAGCTTAATGTTTAAACACAAGCTCTTGTTGGCTGCGTCAGTGTTCCTGTAACCTGCTGATCAACCGGCTGTTCCCTGAATTAACAGCGTGACAGGATCCTTTTCATGCTGATAGAGCCATTGTCAGTACCTAACATGACAACATAATGACACATAACCCATATTGCAATACTTTTATGTAAATTGCTATGTTACATGAGTAAAAAAATTTTTCAAGTGTTGATGTCATGAGTATGCAATTGTTTTGTTCTGCTCCTAGACGACCATTTATTTTTAAAGATAAAGTCCAAAAACAATGGGTAAAAGTGTGTCTGTAGGAGAAAAATGAACAGAAGCAGTTTAGCAGTTGGTTGGAACTAAGCTGTGGTAGCAAGCCAAGTGTGCTGTCTTCACAAACACACAAACACAAATGTTCATGGAGGAACAAGGAACAAATACACTGCAGTGAGTTGGCTGCAAACAACAAGCCCTGTGACAACACACAAACACATTATATACGTCAGCAACAGCTCAAACATTCACAGCTTTCACATTCAGAATCCGTTCTGCACCTGTATAAACCTCAGTATATATCAGTATGTATACTAACAGAGAGTGAAGGAAGGTGTCATACTAATTGTCAGCAAGAACAAACTTTCACTAACACACGTAGACGCACATGTGCACAACAAGAGCAAAAGCCCCACAATATTTGTTGACACATTACTGCATCGTCTCACCAACTGACAAGCCGGAGATTTAGTGCAGGACAAGGGTGGACAGTCTCTGCAGAAATGTTGCAGACATTTGCATTCTCACATGCCACTACTCTGAACATCTTTGGACACGTAACTAAGGACTCCAGGGCATGTGTGAAAGCAGCAAAAAGGAGAATTTCCATCCCAGTGAAACCTAGTTCTTGTTTGTCTATTTATTTTGAACGTTTAGTCACACTACATAAATTATTAAAATTTTAGCAATAATTAGCATTGTGGTGTTAAATGATGACTTTATACAGACACATATTAATTTTAAAGTTTTCTTTCTATTTATTCTTCAAAAACAGACCCTTTTTGTGTTTGTTTTAGGAGAAATCTTGCCTCTTCTTGGTGTTGTCTCCTTTGGTGGGATTTTCAGTCTTTGATGGTGCTATGTTGTCCTATATTTCAATGCTGTTCTGATGCAGCACGAGCTGAAGCTTTCTTAAAATACATCCTGACCTTTAAACATGTAACAGATTTCTCCTGCAGCAAGAAGGAGGCAAAATTCAGTTTATTCCTGATGTAGATAGAATATAGAATTGCAAATCGGTCATGATACAAATGTTAACATGCCATTAACACGTTTTATTTAATTACACCTAGTAATAGAGTGGGTTAATAGTGGACTGCTCTGACTGCTTTTTAGCACCTTCCCGTGTATCTCTTATTAGATTTGTCTTTTATTTGTGACAGGTGAACTTGTGAGAAACAATATCATTCTTCCCTTGTATGTTAATTTCAAGTTCAAGATTGTTTAGTTTGTATTTTTGTTCCTCAGTTCTAATCAGAATTCAGAGTAGAAATTTAAAGAATAAAAGAGAAAAAAAATCTTCATGTTTAAAAGTGTAAGTGTGTATTGGAAAAGACCCCCAGAACTATGTTTATATCCGTGTGTTAACCCTGTCCTCACTCTTAACTCTTGCATGCACAGGAAGAACTCCCCTTACAGGACATTGGAGCCAGTGCGCCCCCCAGTGGTGCCCAACGATTATGTTTCCAGCCCAACCAGAAATAATATGGCTGTCGGACAGCTTCCAAGTCCGGTCCGCACTGCCACCCTCAACCATCGACCCAGAACATACAGGTAGCCGGGTCGACGCGTAAACATGGCTGCCACCATAAGATTTTAGAGCTCCTTCCTCTGCTTTCGTTCAACTGACGCAGCTTCTTCCACTCTTCTTCTTCCACTCAAAACTCAATATTCATCACATTTACACGTCTAGATTTAGCTACTTCTTTCAGGTTTTTATTAGGTTTTTTTAAGTTAAAATCAAATGTGTAATGACGTTTAGGTGTATTTTATTTCCTTACTAGACTCACAAATGTGTTGAATATGTAGTTTTTGATAATTCATAACCGACATCCTAAATCTCTCAATACATCCGTCTCAGCATATCTTAGATCATGCCTTGCTTCTACCATTTTTTTATCTGATCTAACCAGCTCGTAGTTTCTCTGAACATGAGCAAATTTTTGGGATACGCTGTAGGCTCTTTTTTTATACAAGACAACAGATCTGTTTAGTTTTTGTGTAAATTAAAAACCATTTAAACAAATATAAGTGAAAAAAATGTTTCTCAAAAAGCTTTACACGTGTCAGTAGATTGATTCACTGACCCTACATTTAACACTTGGACATTCATCAACAAAGTTTATCAAAGTGTATTTCATGGCAACTTTTGAAGTCTCAAACACTTGTAGATTTTTACATGAATAGAAAAAATGGCTTCCGTGACTTGTTTAAGAGACAGCAAAGTAAGTTTATTTCTGCATTTCTTTTTTTCACTCAAAACCTTTGCTCATGAGTTATTTCCTTATTCCAGTCTTCATTGTTTAACTTGATTTGGTCTCTGCTTTGGCTTCTGCTGTCAAGTGTTTCCTCTGTGGTTCTTTTGAGCTGATATTGAGTGGGATTTATTTAATTCTGCTTGATTTAAGAAAAAAAATGCATTTTGATGTGGGTTCAGATATGTGAACATTATTACTAGTTTAGCAGTTTCAAAATATCCCACTGACTGTCATCTTTCGGTCAAATTTGTGAATCTTATTGCTTCTATTAATTTCAAAATGTTCTGTTATCTGCAAAAGTGGCAGCAATCTGTGCTGAGAGAACATAGAGGACTCACGATGCTAAGCTACGTGCATTCTTTCAGTGCAACATGTAATTATTAGGTTGGGTTTTTCATTTCAACAATAAAACTGTCTATTGATATGAAATTAACTTTAGAAGCTGAGACAGATTTTAAAGTCTGTAATATAGGACATTTTTCTGATATTCAGTGTGTAATGATGATTGTTTCCCTTCATTCATGCTTTTTAACATTAATTCATTATTTGAAGTCCTTTCCAATGACATGCATTTTTCTGCTTTTCATTGTTTCTTTGCTGACATTACCAGACTTGATGCTGCCATTCGCTCTGCTGTTTCTCTACAAGCATCCCTTTTATTTATGTTGTCTCTCCTTCAGTAAGCTGTCCAATCCCCTCCTGTCTAGATGTTATCTGTTTCTGTCTGTCGTGTTGTGTGTGTTTTATTTAGAAAGATGATTTTGTAGATTATGAGATTGTAGAATTGCATCAGTAACCATTTCTAAGCTAGCAGTCCAAAACCTTAAAATATTCACTAAATTCATATAAACTAGAACAAAGTCCTGCCATCAGAGAAACAGATTGGCTTTTTTTATTTATTTATTTTTTTAATGACATGTTGAATCCAGTTCCAAGTTGGCACCCGTGAGGCTCTTCTTAGCAGATCTTATATCTCACCCTAGTTTTTCCTTGAAACAGATTGTTGCCTCCTCTGACTGATTCACATTAACGCATTAGTAACGTTCTAGGCTGGAGGGAGGGGTTATACCTGTGAAGATTAGATCTGACTGAATCTCCTTTTAAAGATATTTTTAAGGCAAGCTTTAAAACTTACAAATAAACAGCCAAAAATGATTTTTTTTCTGGTATTGTTGTTTCCATTGTAATGTGCTCTTTAATTTATCAATCACATGTAGAATTGTGTTGAAGACACGATGTCTTCTGCTCCACTGAAAGCTCTGGTCTCAGTGTGTTTACTGTAGAGCTTGAGCTGTTTTTGCGAGGGTGTATAGAGGCTTTATTATCTGTTTTGTCAGAATAGCCAAAATTGCATGGTTGTGTGCAGAGCTGTGTCCTGGTCATTCAGAATAGCAGGTTTACACAATATGTCCTTTACAAACTGGTGTTTATATTCACACTAATGTAGGTCTGTTGTTGGCTGTGTGTCTTCACCTATAATTAAGCAACAACATGCATAAGATTATTCTTTTTATTAATGCACTTATATTACACGTAATAAAATGTCTTACTTCTTCTAGTCATATGTATAACACATTATTTTTGTATGGGATTAAGGGGACAATTACCAGACATACACAGCACTGAGAGAGAAAGATAAGTTGAATAAGGACATTCTGCCATGTCGAGAGGCTGCTGGGCTTTCAGCACATACTTTAACATGAGTCAGTGACCTGACTCATTTTTCCTTTGCTACTAGAGAAAACATATTTGCTCCTTACTGAATGACTGCGATGCATCTGCAGAAGGAATCAAAGTGAAAATAAAAATAAAAAACAGCACAATGAAAATAGCATTGACTCCACTTTATCATGTTTTAAATATCTGTTGACAAAAGCATTGATTATTTGCTTATGTGATGCACATAATCACAGCTAGATGCAGTTCACATGGTCTGTAATCCCATTTTTTTTTTTTTATTTAAATTGATTATGTGATGGAAAGAGGGACAACATGACTGAAATTATTTAAGGGTTTTAAATCATAGAGCTGAATACTTTTCTGGCATTTTGCCATTTTGGAACTGGATTCAACATTGAATACACCTTTATCAAGGACATTGATATCTGGCTTTATGTGTGTGTGTGTGTATAGTGGTAGCAGTGGAGGCAGCCATCCCAGCAGCAGCAGTCGAAGCAGCAGCAGAGAGAACAGCGGCAGTGGTAGTGTGGGCATTCCCATCGCCGTGCCAACGCCCTCCCCACCCTCCACTTTCCCAGGTAACATATGCATAACCTAACACCTGGACAGGTCACACATTCACACTTTTCATCCGTCCATCTTGCTCTGTGGTCCATCCTGTGAAAATGGGATGTGTCCATTATACAAACTTGTGAATCAAGCTACGACTGAAAATCAGTGTTTTATCTAGTTTCTAGTAACTCATCTGATTTGTGTTTTAATTGGTGTTCAGGTGTGTTTGATTTAACCTTGTTAGAGTCTGCTTACTCTACTTGAATAAGTCAAAAGAAGCCATTGTTTAAGAAATAATGGGAATTATGGTTAAGATGGGGATGTTTTGTTTTTGTTTTGTATAGAGAATGCGCGCGATGTCACCACTTTCTTTTTTTTTTCTTTTTTCTTTTTTAATTTAGAAAAGCAACATGATACATTTTTGTTTACAGAACAAATCATAATTAAATTCTTACAGACTTTCCAACCAAGTTAGTTTTTTTTCCTTTTTTCGTCAAAAATTTAAAGATTCTGCATTGCTTTCCCAAGGTTATTCTATCTCTCTCTCCTTTCAATATATCCATAACTGTGGCTGTGGACAATCACTTATCAGGTGGATTCAGATTAAATCAGATTTAACAGTTTTTACATATTGATTCTATTTTGACCAAATCTGGTAGAACACCTTCAACCATTTCCTTGTAATAGCTTTTCTGCTTACAGCTAGTAACATATTTAGTAGTTTTCAGTCACAAGTGTGCCAGTTTTCATAGTTTATATCACCCAGGTGGTCTGATGCCTTTTCTGGATGGGAGTAATGAAAAATCTCACAATGTTTTTCCAGCAGAACACACACCACATGTTTGATCCTGTTGTAGTCCACTGTAAATCACTTATTTTCTGCCAATTATCAACAGAGATCAATGTTTGCCTTTCCTTTTCCCACCTCCTTCTTGTGTAGTTTGTTACCTCTTGTTTAAATGCCAGAATACCATTATACACTGCTCAAAAACTGATCGTCTTTAGTTGGTGAAATATCTGAGTCATTAATGCACCATCTCAAAGTCTTTGATGAATCTTCTGACCTGTGAACTGTCATTACATCTTGCCATGATTTTAAGAGTATATCCAGAATAGGGTCTTCTGACAGCTTCAATTGTCTTGTAATCATTATTGGTTAATCTTTTACACCTGTCCCTTTTATATCTTTCCATCCTGCCGTGTATGCTGGGAAACTTATTCATAACAACGGTGTAAGCTGTGCTGCATGGTATTTTTCTCTTGAGTAGGGAAAGTTTGTTCCACCCTTTGCTTTTTTCAGCTGCAAGGTTTTATATTTTATCTTCATCTTTTTCTCCTTCCATAAGTAATTTAATATTAGTCTGTCCCATTCCAGGGTCAGGCAAACACTGAAGATTAAGCAATCATGGAAGTCAAAGTTGAAGAAGGGAACAACGTTTCATCTCTGCGTATCTGATTTTATATTTGAGTTCATAGCTCACTTTCTACAGTTTAGAAAAATCCTTGGGCAGTATAACTCCCAGATTTAATTAACTCTGCTTCCCACTTTCAGTTATACAAATTCCTCATTTCACATGGAGAGTGTAAAATATGTTATTACCTGAGTTTTGTTCAAATGAATTTTGCATCCTGAGAGTTGACTGTATTCCTTAAGCATCTCCATCAGGCAGGGTTTGTGTTGGTTTAATCAGACTTATAAACAGGTCATCCGCATATAGGGCCAACTTTTGCTCCTCAGAAGCAACTGTTAACCCCTTTTCTGTCCGGTCCCAGTCTGATCCACTGGCAGTTAAGTCTCTATTAATTTTAATTCTGGGTGTTGGTCTGTTATATAACGCTGTGATTGTGTCAATTGTGGTTTTATGGAAGTTAAATGTTGTCATTCATGGAAAAAAAGACCATTTTACCAAGTCGAACCTAGGGAACCGGGGAACCCAGCTACATCTACACTTTTAGGTTTCACTATTAAATATTTTTAATAACAAGTCTAAAAAACATTCTAGAAAGAAACGTCCCTGAAGGAGAAGCAAAGCTTTATAGGAGAAGCAAGGAATTGTTTTGATGGTAAAACAGCACTAATCAATAAATTAGATTACAAGATGCTAAACAACTAGTCAATTTCGGGTCTAGATGCATTGGCAACTGCCAACTGTCTTACATAGGTGTATACCTGTAAGTTCCTACACCTGTCATGAACTTAAAAAGTACTGATCTTTAAATGTGCGTGCAGCTGTTTTACAGGCAAAAGATGAAGACATGCAAGTCTACAAACTGTAAGCTGCAACTACACCACTAAAATGAAACCTTCATAAATTTATTATAATCAAATTATCTGTGTGGATTAATTTCTGATAAGTGAATATATTCTGGGCCTTATAAAAGGAAAAATACAGATGTCTAAATTTACAGGATTAAATAACATAAATAACAATTTAATACAACTTGTTTAAGCAAAAGGAGCAGTAAAACTATTAAAGAAAGCTAAAAATGTGGAAGTATATTTATTTGTTACAAGAGCAATAAAAGATACCAAAAAAACTTTACTGGGACTGGTGAAATTTCCACTCTGAAACCTGTAAAGCAGTCCTGAATGTTGTGACTGAATGTCTAGCAGAACAACACTGGGACTCATGATAATCAGAGAACAGTAATGTTTTCATCTGCACATGGGAGTATGATACAGATCGGTACATTTTTGTTGCATATGCAGCCAGTAAGCCTTTCTACATAAATTCCCCAACTGTCCTTCATATGGAAATCATAGTCAGCCAAAACCAGATCACCTGGAAAAGTTTCTGCAAAAGTTCGCTGTTCTCTGCGATGTTTATCACCACACCGCTTCCAAGCCAAGAAACGGATGAAAACATAAATGTCGGTACAAAACTTGGTGAAAAGTGAAAACGATGAAATACTCATCAGAAATTCTGAAAGAAGGCTCATTTATGCTCCGTTATATGCTCCTCATACTTCATGGATGTTTTGCGTCACCATGGTTGTTTGTTCTTCCACTAGTGGGCAGTGCTGAGTTCAGAGTTCACTGACGAGCCGACGTCAGTTTCAGACACAGTTTGGTAGCGGTAATGCATTGCTGTTTCCAACTGCCCAACACGCCCTAAATATTCGCATATAGTCTTTCTTCAAAAGCTTTCTGCAACTTGTACAGTTGTGCTCGTCTTCATTTTTCTTCTGCTTTTTTGTTCCCTTCCTGATTCTTTTCTTCTCTCTGGTGTGTGTCTTTCCCCGCTCGCATGTCAGCTATTCTGCTCTGTTGCTTTGTCTACTGTGTCAAGCGACGGATAGCTAAGCTCCCTGAAAACGGACCAAATTACACGCGTAACCGACACAGAAGGCGGATGAAACTGTCCGTCCGTCTGTGTAACCGTCTTCTGCGTCGAGCATAAATGGGCCTTAGGACAAAGATGAAAAGGACGACAGACACTGCTGAACTGCTGTAAACAAATGCTGTGCGTGGTGACGTTGGTGCGCATTCTCTATTCTTGTATCTGTGATTATTGTGATGTTTTATTTTCAAAGCTGCAAATGTCATAAGATTAAAAGTTGATGTTAATTTTCAAATCAACCCGAAAAAAATCATATCACACCCTGTGTGTATCTGTGGCAGTTTCTGTAGAAGTTTGCTTTGTCACTCACTCCCTTCTTTAACCTTCCTTCTTAACTCCTTCCTTTCCTCCTTCTTGAAGTCTCCCCAACTGCTGGACCAGCTAGCTCTTCCTCCACTGCTCCTAACTCTTCTCCTTCTCCCTCCCCAACTCCTTCCTCCTTCTCCTCCTCTTCATCCACCACAACTTTGACCCAACCAAGTGCACCTTTGCCACCAAACTCACCTTCACACAACACTGACTCATCTCCTCAAACAAGCTCACAATCAAATGCACCAAACACCGGCACCTCCTCACCTTCTAACCCCATCCCTGGCCCATCCGAGATCCAATCAGAGTCGTCTTCTCTCCCTCCCTCTGCCTCTCCTCCTCCACTCTCCTCATCACCTGCTGAAGGTGAGTTTCTCCAATAATGCCTGCGTCACCCAAATGTCTTCAAGTACCCACCTTCTTGCTTTCTCTCTGTGGTTCTGTCTCATCCTTTTCTTACTAATGAAGAGAGAGAACTAAAAAGCATGAATCCTGTCTCCTGTTTTAGGAATTTTAAAAAATGGGTCGTCAATTTGAGTGCTATGTGTATTGGATTTCTAGCCAGACGTAGATGGGGAAAAATAAGCATAAGTCAGCATCTATTATCTCGTCATTACATAAATGAATCTACCAGTAGCTGTAAAAATCACTGTTTTCATTTCCTCTTGTTCCCGGTCCATAGTCCGGTTGCAAGTTAAAACCATTGTTACAAGCTTTATTTGTCCATTTTTCACCTTTTTTTTTTTTAAATTGCTGCTGCAGCTGTAGTGACACACAGTAGATGGAGTGGGCTACAGCAACTAGGAACACTGGAGCCAGTGGTGGAAAATCCAAGAGAACATCAGAATGAAGTTTCAGATGCTTCAGATAAAAAAAAAATACTATTCAAAAGGATTTAAGTAAAACAAAATAGTGTGATCAACAGATATTTAGTCTGTCTTTTGTTTGCTATCATTACATGGTAGGACATCCACGTACAGTTATGGAGTAAAAACTTACTGCCAGAAGAGAGACAAATTTCCTCTCTTCCAACTCTCAGCAAGAAAGCCAGCGTGTATGAGTGAATGTGTACTGTTACTGAAGCCTGAAGTTGTGCAAATAGAATGAATCGAAATTACTTAACTTATTTAAAGGTATTGCATTTTAAACAGGAAGCAGAATCAATTTAAAGATCTGACACGAAACCAGGAAGTAAATAAACCTATCCCCAAAAATGTCAACTGTGTGTGGATTTAAAGTTTCCATTTATGGCTGCAAATTATCTGCACAGTCTCCCTGACTTTTAATATGTTGTTGTCTTTTTATATAGAATATTTGTTAGATGTTTGTAGTTGAACATGGTTTTCTAACATGGTCCCTCTTTGGTGCATCAGGCCCTATCGTCCCTCAGTTCTATAGCATGAACCGGCCTCAGCCTCGACAGCAGACCCCTCAGGTAGGGGGGTCTCTGCCATACCGCCGACCGCCTTCTGTAACTGGCCTGCCAATTGTAACACAGAACCATGTCAACGGTGGTCCCTACTACAACCAGAGCCCAGGTATGTAAAACCTGTCCATGTTCAGGTGAGCAGGCAGTGGTTTTTTATGAAGGTTTGAGAGTATAGTAAAGGTCTACAAATATCTTAATTAACCTCAATGTTATGTTTGTTTTCAGCTTCCCCTCCACCTCCTTCCCTCCTCCAGTTCACCCCTCAGCTGCCTCTGATGGGCTTTGTTGCTAGAGTTCAGGAGTCCAGTAAGTGCAACTTTGCTCGCAGCCTGTGCAGCTTTTTCCTTTTAATTTGTGCATGGCAGAACAACGTTGATCTTAAATGTTGTAGAAGTAAAAGTTATTTTGGTTTCTTGAACCATTCTGTTTGTAAAACTCGCCTCCACTATAAGTTTCAGACCCTCCTCCCTCTCACCCATCTACTGAGAGCCAAGCAAGGCCTGAGGAACATGGAATTACCCCAAAGCCCTTGGAGGATGGACATGTTGAGGAAGACTCTGCAGTTGTGGAATACAATGATCCATACGCTGAAGAAGACCCTCCATGGGCACCCAGAAGCTACCTGGAGAAAGGTGAGCCACAGAAATACGAAGAATTATGAGGAGTTTGCACAGTTTTCTGACTTTTCTGCCTGTAACATGCAAGATATGTACTTGAAAGTATTTGATCCATTTTCTCTAACAGCTTATTACAAGCCAACATTTAACAACTGCGTGTTTGTGTGCAAGGGAACTTGGCTTATATTCCCTGTGTGCTTTTATTATGTGTGTTTTTATTGATGGAATTTATATTAATTAAACATAGTGTTCATGCATCCTCACTTTATTGTTTTTTTTCTTTTTACTTTATCCTATGCTCTGCACTTTGTTTTACATGTAATGACATGTGTTGTCATTGTTACATCTGTAATACCTGATAATATTTTTAGTGTGTTGAAAGATAAAATTACTCTGTAAACTTGTCAATGTCATGGAAATTTACTGGCAGAATGACTGAAAAGGAGATGCTTTATAGTAACGGCAGTGCAACATGTCATCTATGTCTCATCGGTTGGACGGTTATGTCCCATCATGGATTTAAATGTTTGTTTGTTTTATTATTATTATTTGCCTGTGGTATATTTAAGAAGAAATATAGCAGGACCTTTCCATCTCTGTGTGAAATGACTTAACATCCTCCTTAGTGTTACTAATATTTTGGGGTGTTTGTCCCCTTCCAGTGGTGGCCATCTATGACTATACAGCAGACAAGGAGGATGAACTGTCATTCCAAGAAGGAGCGATCATTTATGTCATCAAGAAGAATGAGGACGGGTGGTTTGAAGGAGTGATGAATGCCACCACTGGCCTGTTCCCCGGAAACTACGTTGAGGCCATCATGCACTACAACGACTGAGGAAAACCTCATGTTTCCTGTTGGGGTTCAGTCACAGCTGCAGTTCTGGTGTTTGGATCTGAACTTGTTGTATTTCATAGTAGATTGGCACTTACTACTCACAAGCAAGTAAACCATCACTTTTGGAAGGATATAAGGGTTTTATATTGGACAGGGTTTCTGTTGTCTTTCCTGCAAGTTTTCATTTAGGTTTTCGGTCATGTCCCAGTTGTGCCCTCAAAAGGTTCTGTGCATTGCACTGCTGTCGTTGGAAGATTAAGAGGTGTTTCAGGTATTTTATACAGTTTGCATTAAGCTAGTTAGATTTTAAAACGCTGTTTTTATGCGTAAACAACTCATATACACCAGCAGCCAAACTGAGTGTAGTTCAGTGAATTAAATTAGGTGAATGCATAGAGGTAAAAATATACATTCTTTTTGTTCTTGGCAGGTTTTCCTAAGCGGTACACGCACAACATTAACAGCCTTTGGATATATACAGCAGGGTATGAGCCAATTGTGTGCCATAAAATTACAGCAAATTGTAAATAGGCTACTTGTTTCTTTTTTAAAGCCTAATTAACAGGATCTGCCACTGCACTTTTACACAACCGTGACATATAACTGCATTTATTTAAAGCCATAACAAATAAATTTGACTATATAAAAGGAAATGATCAATAACCAAGAAAATCAAGGGAGAAAAAAAATCAAAATACTCATTAAACTTTTTAAATTTTTTTAAAAAAAGTTTTCTTTTCTTTTTTTTGTCACATTTTACTGGCCTTTTTTCATTTCCACCTCATATCAGCGTTAGATTGGTGTAAAACAAAAAAAAAAATTCTGAATGCCAGTTTGCAAGTAGGAAAAGGCATACACATGGTTGTCTGTCCACCCAGTGAAATTAATCAGAAAAGCTTTTTTTGTGCCTCTTCCTAGTTTATTTCAATACAATAACAAAATGTGGGGCTACTGCCACCATCTGTTTTTTTGTCTTATTACAGTTTTCCTGCACACACTACTACACACTAAAAGCTTGATTTGGACGGGAGAAAATCCTTTGGTATTTAAGAAAGGTCAGAAGTCGGTTTATAATAATCAGCTTTAACAAAAGATGAAATTTCTCCAGTAGGAAGACTTAAAACATTTGCCAAACCACTGACTGAACTAGAATAAATGCAACAACCTCAAGCATGAACAAATAGACTATTTTAGGGAATAAATCGATGCATGTTTCTTCAACATCTGTAAAGATATCCATCATGTCTGTGACTCTGTAGAAAGTCAGAGAAGATGGGGGTATAGAATAATGTTGGATTTGATTTTTAGTTCACCAGAAAGATCTCACATTTTATCACAGTTTGCATTAAATTTAATGAAAACTGCTTTTTCTAAAACCATCCACTTTGTCCAGAGCTCTCAAATTTTCATAATTGTACTTAGAAATATAGAAACAAAAGTGACTGCCAAACTTCAGTTCATCTAAATGTGAACAAATACAGATAAAATGTGTTTCAAAGAGAGATAAGTGACAAGCCAGGTCAATGTCAGCCTTGTTTTTTGTTTTTTTAGCTTGTCAAATACTTATCTACTCTAATTCAATCTATTATATTTAACTTGAGAAATGTTTGGGTTTTTTTAAATATTCAATTCTTGTTGCATCAAACTGTCCAAGAGCTGATATAGTAAAACATGTAAAGAACTTGATTTTAATTCTAAGCAGTCCAGGATTTTCTGACATAAAAATACCCAACGTACATGTACAGTATGGCCCTACTGGAAGCTTGTTATTTTAAACATTGCATAAAAATCTGGTTTGTCTTTATCCTGGTTGGAAGAAGTCGTTATAAAGCGATTTCTCAAAACGAATTTATCTTAAGCACTTTTGGTCATAGAATTTAAAAAAAAAAAATCTATTCTTATCTGGATTTTTTTTTTTTTAAAGGAAGTGATGCAGTGAAACTAATTCCTCTTTGCCTTAAAAACATCCTTTAATCTTCTTGATTTTCTTAAGCCTTATTGTTTTCTTATCAGTGAAGCAAATCAATTATATTGAGTACTATGAGATCATTTCCAAAAGACATGGAGGAAAAATTCGTGAGGACACTTGTGCTTCTGACCCCGTCTTTCACCACACACTCACATACATACATATTCTTACACAATAAGCAGCATTAAATTATTAAAAACAAGCCGAGAAGGAACAAGAATACAAGGTATGGTGTTATTTGTTACCATGCTGCAGATCTTCCCTCTCCTGCTACACACACACAGGCAGCATGGAGAGCGAGTCACTATAATTACAGATGTGTTTTGTTTTTGTCCTGTCCTCTTTCAGCTTTACTTACATTACTGTAGTGATGAGATCAGGAAGATGGCCCACGTTGAATAGCCGCTCTCAGGTTTGATGTGCAGTCAGAATAACTATCCAAATGGTGTGACATGCTTACTCTCATAACATTTGCCTCATTTCAGGTAGTTATACTGTTTGAATTATTTTGCCACATTTGCATTTAATCTGATCTACAAATGATGATCGGCCTTCCAGGGAAATATTGATTATTTTATAGAAAACTGGACCAATAAACTAAAACATTAGCTCTTGAATTCACACGTTTTAATGTTTCCTAATCTGACCTCTGAGCCTTGTTTATTGTGGTTTGTTGCCCTGTTGTAGTGTAGTAGAATGGACCCAAACAAATCGCCATGTGGAGATTCTGGACCTGTTACCAGTTTTTGAAGTTTATATTGTGTTTGCCTGCATGCCTGATATATAACTGACAAGTTTATTCACCATGTTTTTATCGTTTTATTTGTGTCTATATCTTTTTGATTGTTTTACCTACTTGCTTTATTCTGCGTGATCAGCTGGAGGTGGTGATGTTCTTATGCAGTTTTTGGTTGTAATGGCCCTTTAAGAAGTCACATGTGCTTGGACTTTATACCGTCTCAAAGATGGAGGTGGATATATTTTGTGCCAAATGTGTAAAAGTTTGTTGTGTGCAAAAATGTGTGTGTGTTAATCAGTATAAACCAAACCTTCCCTTGAAGTGGGTATGGACCTGAAAACAGTTTGTCCTTGTTCAGTGTTTTAAGAGGCATTTTATAACAATAACCAGAGTATTCCAGACTGAAATAATCTATGTGGTTTTTCAATAATTTTATCTGGATGATTAGAGGAGAGAATCAATATGTTTAGGGATACTGTGAACATTTCCCAGAGGTTCATTGTGAAAATTATATGTACCAGTGTAAATGACATGATAAAGTAGCCATTGCTTATATAGAAACCTGATAAATCTCTTGAAATGCCATTTATATAATTTATATTTAAGTGTTTTAATAAGATTTTTTAATAAAAGATTGTCATCAATAAGAGAAATCCCACTTCCCACTGTGTGAATCTAAAAAAGGCTAATGTTTAAACAGAACCCGGATCCTTTGAAACAATCGGGGATTCATGAGGACAGGACATGCTGTGTTTCTGGTCTGTTGGCTTCTTGATATTTAGGCATACTCTGGTTTTTGTTTTGCCTGTAATATCCCTTTAAAATGTGTGTACTGAGAGGTGCAGATGGCTTCTCCAAGGCTGACGTTCACCAAGAATCTGCTTCATTCACTTTTTTTTTTTTTAATTTATTTATTTTATTTTTTTGCTGAACTGATCTGTTCAGATTGTAATTTATATACTTTTTTTTAAGTAAATTTTTCTTTGAACTTGTTTTGTGCCTTTGCATTTAAAAATGTTTTATAATTTCTTTGTCTCCCATTTTGAGATGAACACAGAAAAACTGACGTGATTTAATCTAATTATTTGTTCTTCATACTAACCTATTAGGCTACCTCTTTAATCAAGTTCATTCCTCTCAGTCTGTAGCATCTTCTTGGTAGAAAATAATGTCCGGAGAAGCATTCTGTTTTTCCAAAACAATCCCAACTGAAAGCACATTGCTCTTTTGTAAAAAAGAATAAAAGCAAAATTACTAAAATAAATGTTTTAACAGCCTGTATGTCTTAATGTTGCTTATTTATCATTTGTAGGATCATTTTATAAATGTCGTGAAAGTTTAGAGCAGTGGTTTTCAAACTTTTTGAGCCATGACCCTGCCAAGATAAGATACTTTGGTGTTCGCGACCCCCACTTCCACACGACAACTTAGTGATTAATTGTGTGATGTATCAAATGGTTCATCTTGCTGCATCCTCTAAACGTAAAGCTGGAAATTTGTCAGAATCTTCATAAATGAGGAGGATAAAGTGTTTTTTTTTGTGGTTTACCGGAAGGCACCTACTTGCCTAAAACCAGCTTCTTCAGTGGAAATAATGTCAAATTCAGAACTGAAAACTTTGATGCTTATGCGTTATTGTGTTTAAAAAAAAAAAAGAATGTGCAGATTTCACAGCTTTATCTCTTCATTAATGGTTTAAATTTTAACAGCCCGGTTAAAAAATATACATATATGTATATGTATATATATATATGTATATATATATATATATATATATGTATATATATATATACATATGTATGTATATATTAGTGCTGGGCAACTATCAAAATATTTAATTGCGATTAAATGCATTGTAACGCGCAAAATGTCTCTTTCCTTTAAAAGAAGGCCTACAGTTATATAAAGAAAATCCAGTAAATTCCGGTTTACAAACACTAAATCAGGGTCTCCAACCTGCAACTCTGTAGCTGCAAGTGTCTCTCTGGACCTTCCATAATGCCTCTTTTTATAAAGGTTTTATATTTTTCTTTATTTTAAAACCAAAAAATGGTAATAAAAATAAGGTTAGAAAATAACAAATATCCTATGGTGGCTCTTAATCAAAAAATATATATATTTAGTTGCCTTTTTGAAAAGGACTCGTAGCATTTGCAGCTCTAAAGGAGTTTTATTTTATTTATTTGGCTGGCTGAGGGAAAAATGGCTCTTTGGATTGTAAAGGCTGCAGACCCCTGAACTAAACACATTTAGATGCAGTTTTTTTCTTTAAACACTAACAATTAAAATATCCATCCATCCATCCATTTTCTGTACCGCTTGTTCCCATTAGGGGTCGCGGGGTGAGCTGGAGCCTATC
>JBAMHW010000014.1:5623927-5647272 GCA_037177495.1 Rhadinocentrus ornatus | reverse complement strand
GAGCGGGAAGTCTGGGTTTTCCTGCTTAGGCAGCTGCCCCCGCGCCCCGACTCTGGATAAGCGGCAGATAATGGATGCAGTAATAAAGCAGTCCACAGTAACTGACAATAAACTAATGGAAGGAAGAGTTTGAGTGAATTTAATCCTAGAGTTGACCATTTCCTTCTAATGACTAATATATTGTGCTCATGTTGCATCTACATCGTCTTTTATTAATGTCAGTGTGCTGTAGGCCTGAATGGTTAAAAAAAAAAATCTGACTAATATTGCTATTTAATCTTTTAAATTCTGGCTTCTGTTCAGTGTTCACGCAGAAATATATTTCTATTTAGAGATGCACGGGAACATGAACTGCTCTATGTGCAACAAGGACACAAAGTTGAGATATGAACAGCTTCACTTACCAACTGTATTTCCTCCAGAACATGTTTCTACTTTGTCCTTGAAGTAAAAACTACACATGATGTTATTTGTCTGATTCACACCACAGACCCTCATTTCTCTCTGCATGAGTTCTGTATGGTGGAGCTCTGCCCCGATGCACGTGCACAGACGAGCACGCCAACCGGCAGAGACTGCATGTTGGAAAATATTTGGCTTCCTCCACCTGGAAATCAGACAGAAATCAGTATTTTTGACTCTTCCCTGGGAGGTGGAGATGGAAACACTGGTGTTATACTGAGAACTTTATGTTGAACAAACCCTCATCCTCATAATTTCTGAGTCGTCTTACGGCTTAAAATTAATCTGATATTCTTTGGTTTTATTACCATCAACACGTTATCTGAGATCTGAACTTTAAGAATATTTAGAGCGACTCCACTCAGTAAAACCGTCTTTCAGAAGGTGGACTGTTTTCTGTCCTTGTTTTAGTCATTTATGGAAAATTTGTCTGCAATGAGGTTTGGAAATGCCACATTTATTCACAGTTGAATGTAGATCTCACGTGATGTTTAAGAGGCTTAGACAAGACAGGAGTTACGACCGGAGTGGATTTGTGAAGCGGTCCACGCTGCAGGTGTGAAACCTGGATCAGGCCATGAGTAGCATTAAAAATTATACGCCCTAATTTGCTTTTTAAATTGCTGTTTTGATGTGAAAACAATGAATTAAGTCAGTGTGCTGCATGTTTTTCAGTGTCTTGTTTTTTACCTAACACAGTTAATTGTAGATAAATATTCAGAGAATTGCCTTTATGTCACATTAGTAACAGACTGAACATGATTGCCGAAAGGATGCTGGTTATTAAAGGCAGTTGGATAGAATATAGATGGAAATATTTTGGTAATCCAGATCCGATTGTTCTTACAGACATCAGCTAGTTCGTTTGGGCTTCCTTCATTTTGTCCCTGTCTTTTTGCCAATTGACTAAAAGTTTACTTTTTTTTTTATTGTTCTTTTAAAGTAAATGTTTTTTCTGATCATTTTATTTACAAAATGAACCCTGTTAGGAAATAAAAACATGACTACTGAGTCTTGGTTAGAAGGAAAGAAATGATTTTCAAGTTGAATGTACTGAAGAAATATGTCAATATTCATGTTTTTGCCAAATCTTCTATTCATGAATTTACATGGCAAATGTTGGAAATCTCTCCACACATCGTGTGTTTTTAGTTCATTCAGAGCTTTGCAGAGCCAGTCTTGACCGTCAGCTGGTTTGGACAAGTTGTGAACTTTACGTCCTTTTTTTCTTGCATATAAACTTCGATAACTAAAATATTATTTTACCACCACCCCCATCCTTCACAGTGCAGTAGGAGTCTGTAAAAAGCACATTTCATATACAGATATCACCCATTTCAAAAAGATTTATTCATAATTAAATAATTCTGAATTAAAATATTCTCCATCATATTTACATGGAAGTAGTAGTTCTGAATTGAGGTTTACATGGAAAACACGTTTCATCGCCTTTATTCAATTCCACTTCAGATCTGGGGTTAGGGTCTTCTGGAAGAAACAAACTCCAGTTCCTGTTTCTTTTTGTTTTGGCTACCTTGTAAAACATAAAATCCCTGTAAGACCACATAATAAGAACAATTTTCGCTTTGATTTTGATTGTAGTTTTGAAGCAGCAGCTTCTTCACTTTGGTCAGCTGAGGAGGAGAAGGGAGAGAGAGTACCGTACCGTCATCACGAGGAAACGAGCGGAAATTAACGTACACATGATCGAGGAATTATTCAATTCAGATTTAAAGTTAGAATAAACCAGCCACTTAGTAGGGATTTAAGTTTATTCGGAATGGCCATTTTCATTCAGAATTAAGTGTTTATAAGGTCATTTGTAAAGAGGATTTAAGTTTTATTTGGAATTAAAGGGGAATTATAACTCATGTAAACGTGGCCATTGACTTGGATGGTGCTTTAACTCCTTTTACAAGTCAGAACTGTTGATGTGTTTTGGTCAAAGATTACGTAAAACGGCAACACTGGCCTACAAATCTACAACTCTCGGCCTTTAGGGATTCTACAGAGTAAAAGTCGTTCAACTCATGAGTGCTTTGAAGCAGGAAACTCGTTTTATCTCTCACATCTTCACCTCCGCATCTTTAACTGTTGCTTTCTGTTTTTATGTAGTGAAGACAATAACCTTGATGACACGTTGGGTCTGTTGAAGCTGCTGTTATATCCTTGTCTTTTACCTCACCTTTCTGCTTTGTTTCTCCTCCATCACTCAGGTTGACCACAGCTGTGGACCTGCCTCCTGAGTTCATCCACCTCTACATCTCCAACTGCATCTCTACATGTGAGCAAATCAAAGACAAGTACATGCAGGTACACAGCAGCATGAAAAATATTATTGCTATACATTAAAAATAAGAAATGCATGAGATGGAGTTAAAACTGTTATTATTTTTGTTTTTAAAAAGAAAGTCAGAATAGATGCATTCCCATCAAACCCCAGGAATAAATCTAGCCAAAACACTGTTTTTATTTTCCAGAATCGACTGGTCCGCCTGGTCTGTGTCTTCCTTCAGTCACTGATCCGTAACAAGATCATCAACGTTCAGGACCTCTTCATCGAGGTCCAGGCCTTCTGCATCGAGTTCAGCCGCATCCGTGAAGCCGCCGGTCTCTTCCGCCTCCTCAAGACTCTGGACACTGGAGAAAACCCTCCTGAGGCCAAACCTGCTAAATAAGGACCCGCAGAATAACACTGCACAACCAGGATGACTTCTAAAAAAAAACAACGCATCTCTTATGAAAAGCAGTTGGAAGGTCTCATGGAAATATTCAAGTTTTTGTTCATTGGAACAGAAACTGGACTTTAAGAGGAAATGTAAATATGTAGTGATTTTTTTCTCTCCTCAGACCTTCTACAGCTCCGTCTCAGCTTTACTATTTTCTCTAACCAAACTAAAACAGTAATTCAACATTTGTTTTTCCCTTCCTCCTTCTGGAGGTTGAACCTTGAAAGTTTTAATTAAACTGATTAAGTTTCTTGGGTTGTATTTTTCTTGTGTTTTCCACATACTCTATCTGGCATTTATGGAGACAAAACTCAGGAGCTTTCACCTATCATCGTTTACAACTTGCTGCAACACTTGGACGTAGCCAAGGTAAGCTACTAGAGTTACGTAATCTGCATCAGAGTGCTTTTAAGGCTAAACTGTTGCAGATTATGTTGACATTTGCTTTAAGTAATTTGCGACATTAAATCCTTTCATACGTTTAGGAAGCTGCAGGCATCATGTTTGGTGTAGTTCAGCATAAACTCTGTCTGTCAAGCAGCAACAGTAGCCTCCTCATCCTGCTTCCATGAGTTAAAGTAGAAGCAACTGGGAAAGACAGCCATGAAGTGATAGGCTCCGTAACATGACTGAGCAGGGTCAGCGGATGCTGAGGCACATAGTGCGCAAAGGTCAGCAACTTTCTGCAGAGTCCATTGCTACAGACCTCCAAACTTCATGTGGCTTTCGGAGCAGCTCAAGAACAGTGTGAAGAGAGCTTCATGGATTGGGTTTCCACGGCTGCATCCAAGCCATACATCACAAAGAGCAATGCAATGTGTCGGCTGCAGTGGTGTAGAGCACGCCGCCACTGGTATCTGGATCGATGGAGATGTTTGCTCTGGAGTGATGAATCACGCTTCATCTGACCATCTGATGGAAGAGCCCGGGTTTTAGCGGTTGCCAGGACGACCGTACTTGTCTGACTGCATTGTGTTAAGTGTAAAGTTTGGTCGAGGGGGGATTATGCTTCAGCATACCAAGAGATTTTAGACAATTCCATTCTCCCAATTTTGTGTTAATAGCTTGGGAATGGCCCTTTCCTGATCCAACATGCAAATTCAGAATGGTAGTTAAGGTCATATGAGAGTCAAGGCCGGTGAGCCAAAAGCAGAGCATGCTTGCGAGTGCAGTGATGCAATTTGCACACCACAGATTATCTCCTCACAGCATCATAATCACACAAACACCAACATCTTAGTACAAAAAATGTTTATTTCTTTTCAAGGGCTTTTTACCTGAAATTCTTATGTACCAGCAAAAAATGTAAAGGGAACATTTTCAGCTTTGCAGACAGACTAAAGAAATCCTTTGATTAACATGTAATACTGCTACAGATGAATGCTTCGTATTTTAAGAAAATTACAACAAAAACTATAGTAAAGAATAATGGCTGTACCAAAAAGCCACAGAGTCAGGAATTTGATTGTCCTTAAAAGCTGACATGGAGCCTGATACAGACAGAACAAGTCAAATGTTTTTACAGCAATGAATAATACTGACTGCAATGTGTCTGTATGTTGACCTCCAATCTGCTTTGATAGAACTAAGAGTCCGAATAAAAACTAAAAAATTAAAATCAGATGTTGATCAGTTGCTGTGACAAAGTAATATAGCTACTTCTATATCTTAATCTGTCAAATTTATACAGAAATGTCCATTTCTGCCTCAAATTTTTTGCTGAACTTAACTACAGGGTGCTCTGAAGGATGTGTCTGTGGCTAAAGCTTCAGTTTTTATATAAGTATATGTAAAAGAAATGTAACATACATCACAATCAGTGTTTAGAAACCCCGTACAGCTGATTCTCTGTATAAACTACCGCTTCCCTCATTTTCTCTACCATTAACCTGTTAATCGGGTTGTTCGGGGTGACTGATGGGAGGTTGTGGTGGTCTTTAGGCTCTCTTCATGCCCCGTGCCATGAGGCAGGCAAACACAGTCATTACCATCTTAGGTTTGACCTCCACCAGGTCCTCTGGCAGCGCGTACACCCGGGCTCCAATCTTCCTGGCCATGGAGATGGCGTACCTGAACAGACACGACAAAGTAACTCTCAAAGCAGCACTGACAGTCGGGCTCGACTCAGAAATTAAACGTGATACGTGAGTAAATGTTTTATACTTTTATACATTTAAAGCATGAAACCATCACTCCAGATAAACTAAAGGACTAAAATCTGTACGTACTTTGCATTGTTGAGTTTTTCTTCCTCCGTTAGGTCCTCCGTCTTCAGCAGGTCATATCTGATGGATCCAGGCTGGATGGCATCAATCAGGTCCAGAACCGGCATACTTCTGCTGATGGACATATCCTACAAACACACACCCAAGCACTTCTTAGTGAAAAGCTGAAAAGGTTTGAAATGCACTGAACCCGTTAGGAATGGAAAAAGGTTTAATGTTAAAGTGTTCCGGCACAGTGCCGGATCTCCAGCATGCAGGGGGGGCCACATCAATTTATTAACTTGATGTGTGCGCTAATGTGGACTATTGTCATGTTGAGTTTATCTACAAACAGTATGAGAGGAACACTCTCATAACCAATCAGAAATCGAGCGTGTCTGTGTAGTATGGATCCAGCTGTAGTACGCGATCGGCTCTTTAGATACGACAGAGCAGAGACGGTGATGAAAACTGTAGCTATAAACGTCGCTACCTCAGTTTTGGTTTTGGTGGAGGGAAAGCTTAAGCCTGGTTTTTACCTGATATTAATGCCACATATTTTTGGACACATGCTCGCTGTCTGTCCACTGGTGGGTGTGTGCTCACCTATGTGAGCGTGCACATCTGTCTTTGCACATTGTAACGTCACGGCTTCAGGAATGTGCATAATAAGTGTCACTGTGTCATCAAACAACTTATTTTATTCTGAAACTGAAATGTATCATGGTCTCAGCCAATCAGATTTACGTAAGAGCTACAGCTGCACTCTACATAAAAACAGGAAGCTGACGTGTGTGTGTGTGTCACCTTAAAGCTGGAGATGGTGCCTTTTCCAGCCTGTGTGAGTGTGTCGTTCACCCAGGACACAATGGTGTCATCGGTCACTTTTTGTCCATCACCCAGGTCCTCCAGGATGTTCAGGGTGTACCTAAGAAGGGTGGCATCAAATACAAAGATTGCAGGTTCATGTTTCAGAAGAACAGTCAAGACAGTGAATTTGACCATTAAATGAATATTTAAAAAAAAGTTTCAGACAAGTTCTGAGCTAAAATATTAAATATTTATATATATATAAATAATATTTATATTTAATTTTTAATATACACTGCTCATAAAAATAAAGGGAACACTAAAATAACATCCTAGACTGAATGAACTATTCTTATTAAAAACTTTGTTCTTTACATAATTGAATGTACTGAAAACAGAATCACACAAAAATTTTTAATGGAAATCAAATTTATTAACCCATGGAGGTCTGGATTTGGAGTCACACTCAAAATTAAAGTGGAAAAGCACACTTCAGGCTGATCCAACTTTGATGTAATGTCCTTTAAACAAGTCAAAATGAGGCTCAGTAGTCTGTGTGGCCTCCACATTTGTACAGTTGTTCAACAAGAATCTCAGAACTGGTGTCATCATAGTTTGACTTGTTGAACAACTGTATTCTGTGGGAATGTAACTCTACGGTGGTGGTGGCTCAGGCTACAGGTCATCTGCTGAATTAAATGTAAGACTTTCTAAAACATAGGAAGCACACTGATGCAGCCTTTAACACCTCTTTAATAAGTAGAGGACTAAAATGAATTTTCAGAAACATTTACATTTAACTTGGCTCTCTTGTGATAGCTGGGTTAACTTTTTATAAAAATGTTAAGTTCTTGACTTCCCTGCTGCTGGAGCAGCAGTGTTTAATAAAAAAAAACACAGCAGGTCGCATCACCTGCAGCAGGACACGGATTTAACACGGGTAGAAATGATCCTCTTGGCTTTAAGTTGGAGGAAACTGAATAAATGTGCTGCACAGCATTTTCCAGACCTGTTGCTGTTAAATCCAGCTCCACTACCATGTTAAATGGTATGACAACTGTTACCTCCTCATGAGCTGCCACAGCAGAGCGAGGGTGAGGGTTCGATTCCCTGCGTTCAAGTCCTGTCCTGCGATGCCGACCAGAGAGAACTTGGCCTCCTTTTTGCCCAACTCCACTGCGTAGTTACAGTTCTCCAGCTGGAACGGAGAACAGCAGATTATTATATCAGTCCAGTAAATCCTGACATGATTACAGCGACTATCTGAGGGAGTAAGACCAACAGACCGTCGTACCTTCTTCATGTTGCTACCAAGTTTAGAGTATGGAGGCTTGTTGACTCTGTCCCAGTCTACGGGTACTTTGATCTTTTCGTACAGCTGAAAGATCACCAGGGCGTCGTCAATGTCTCTGTAACGCAAACACACATGAACTATATGTCCTCACTGGTATCAGGACGGTACAAGAAGCTGAAATCGATCTTACGCGTAGAGGTGGTTAACACGGGGGTTGACACCCAGCGAGTTCATCCAGTTCCTGAAGGTCCTCTCCTCCCTGGTTTCCCCTGCAGAGACGTCAGCGAATGAGTAAACAGCGAGACCTGCAGCAACGAACGTCGGAGAAGATGCAACGAGAACTAAACTCACCTTCAATGGAGCTCCAGTCGATGTCCTGGTTCTCCGGTTTCTTCAGAGCCGGATACTTGTTGAATAGATTGGCAATAAAAGCCAGGTTGAGCTTCGGGTTGCCTCGGACAACGTCAGCCGGCATGACAAACTGCCTGCAACCGAGCCGGTCGGCCTGGTCCAGCATGCACTCCGCCCTCTTCAGGTCCTCTTTCTCCTGCAGACAGATGACAACGTCAAGACTGTAACAACTCCTCAAACACGTGGTATTTTCCAGACCATCTCCTTCAGAACGGCTGGCAGATAAATAGAGTTTCTCACCCTGATTCCCGACATGTCAATGACGATGGGGGGAATTCCCTCTTCCTTTCCTTTGGGTGACACCTCGTTCAGGATGTTGTAGTAGGCTTTGGAGTCCTGGAACAAACAGATAACACATCACAAAAAAACAATGAATCAAACTAAGGTGGCTCATTTAATGGATTTGTTTTAACTGGATTATAATTGAACTCTATGTATTAATTGACTGTTGTTAATGGGTGCTAAGCAAATAAAGTTGAAGTAAACTGAATTAAGCTGTTTTACAAAACAATAATAAAAAAAAAAAAAATCTAAACTTCTAATTTCAAACAAAGAAAAGAGATGACCGCTGAGGTGAGATGTCGTCTGCACCAGAGTTACAGCTGCATGTGGAATTATGGTTATAAAATACAACTAGCAGCAAAGAGCTGCTTTCATGAGTAATTTAATATCAGCTTGGATTAAAATGTAGCTTGAGTCTCATGGATATATATACATCTACATTTGATATTTATATAGAAAGCAAAATTAGCTGATGGATCCATTTGAGCCTCGTGCTTGTGATCACCTTGATGTCGGAGCTGAAGTTGTTGATCTTGCCGCAGCCGGCCTCCTCCAGGTGATAGTTGGCCCAACGCAGCAGCAGCTCCTCGGGGGAGAGTTTCATCAGATCCTCCAGACTTTCTCCATCACGCAGCAGAGCAATCAGAGCTACACACACATACACACACATCTTAGAGCATTACTGTGATACTTGCAGCTTTCTTATACGTGAACACTGATCCGGATGTAAAATCAAAATAAAACTGCAGCCAGCATTAATCTGTCCAAATATATGAAAATCCAGAGTCCAGCCTCCCTGAAGTTCACTTATCAAGAGTACTGAAGGGGAAAAATTTTTTGACTTAATGTAGATATCATTTAAAAAAGAATAAAAAAACAAAAAATTGGCTTAGAATATGTCGGTTAAACATAAGCAGACATCTGCATCAATGTTTCCACAGACATACTAGACTCTACATTACAGTCCCAAAATTATTTGTAAAATTTATTAAAACTGTCTAAAAAGTGCCAAATCCTGCACCCACAAACCTCATCTCCATCTCTTCAATAATATTCTCATGCATCATTATTAGCAAAAAAGGTCTTTTTAGGCAAGATTTTCTCTAATTTGATGACAAGTGTTCAGACTAGAACAGAAAATGTCTCCACTCAATAGGTACGTGCACTAAACTAGACATTAAAATTCATGACTGTAAATCAATAAATTTGTTTTTCTTTTTGCACTAAACACACTCTTGTCAGGGTTATTTTACTAATCACGTGTTGCGGTATAATCTGGCTGCAGTGCTAACGTTTAGTTATCTTTATAGCTACACTAACTAGCTTCAGAGGTGCAGGAAGGTGGATTTTGTTCAGCATCTGTAAGATCCGGCTTACTGTTACAATGCAATCTGTTGGGTTTTCCTTAGCTAGGCTGTCATTTATTATGAACTGACTTGTATGAATATTGATTGGATGACAACAGATTGGCTGGAATTGATAGTCTGTAAAGTGCCCTGAGAGGACGTTGTTGTGAATGGTGCTATACAAATAAAGCAGAATTGAGAAATTACCCCATTTCCAGTCTTTATCCACAGCCTACAAGCTGTGATTTGTATTTTTTACAGTACTTTAGAGCACGTAACCCTCGGCTAGAATGCAAAGAAACAGACTTCTGAAACTGCTGATGCTCAAACACACTGGAGAAAACCTGAGAAACTTCTTTCTTTTTAGAGACTGTAAGTGCGGTGGGGAAACTCAGCTGATGTACCGATGGTGGAACTCTTCTCCTACACATCCTAGTCTAGCCTTAAACCAAATCTTAACGTAACTGGAGTTCAAACCTCAGAAAAACAAGTCTGGACAAAAAAGTCCCCACAAATCCAAAACAACACACACCTTCATTCCTGCTGAGCTCGATGTCAGCAAACAGTCCGATCTTGATGACCTGCCACAGCAGACCCAGGACCAGGTGCTGCCTGCCCTCTTTTAGGTCTTCAGCTCCGATGTTCACCACGTGGCAGCCGATGGCCGACGCAGAGTTCAGAGCCAAGTTCAGGTTCTCCTGTTAGACCCAAGAACACGTCATGAGGGCATTTAGCGATGTCGTCGAGGCGCAGTCTGATTCTGTGGAGTCACTTCCTGTCTCACCTGGATGGTGAAGGGTGTGAGCTTTTTCTTGTTGATGGTTCTCTCGTCGATGGTGTCGGGGACGGAAAGGTTGATCATTTTACTGAAATAAAGAGACAAATCAAGTGTCTCACCTCTCCATCTGATCCATCGTTAGACTGAGACAACAGCAGATTTTCTCACTATTTCTGTAACTTGGCTTTTCTGAGCTCACGTGTGTTTTTTCTTAGCTTAACTGTGGCCGCTTTCCTTTACATCAACACATTTGTCCTTTGATCACCTGTGGGAGCGGAAGTGTGATGAAAGACGAGGCTAAAATGTGACATTTTTTAGTTAACAGAAAGCTAAAGTGTCAAATTCAATCATCCTTTTTCTGTTAACGTCTGTGGAGACATTTCATTAAGCTCTCTTCAAAAAAGAAATTTCTCTTTTATCCTTTTAAACTTCCTTTAGATTTGTACATCTGCTGTGGAACAGGGTGTTTTAATACAACTGGTTTGTTTTTAAAGCATAACGTACCAGAGGACGATTCCATCGCCCATAGCGGTGAACAGGTCATCGCTGTCAGGGTCCATGGGAAGGACGTGTTTACAGTCTGCATCTTTCTCCAGAGCTTTATTGATCCAGTTCACAAAGGCCACCTTCTCCTCCTCTGCAGGCAGAAAAAAATCTCTCATCAGATCAAACAGCAGCTAAATAATGGTCCAAACAAAATTATTTACTTTCTCCATCTGAAAAAGATCAACTGATTATTTTTCTCCAGCCTGTTTAACGGTTTTCGTTCTAAAAAATAAATAAATAAAAAAACATTTTCTTGGATTTTCAGTATAAAATGATCAAAATCATCTTCACAGCTGTTATATTGGAGTAGAGAAGTTCATTTGCGTAGGTTATTTTTTATATCTGTACAGGGATTTACACATTATCATTGTAGATAACTCAGTTTTTCTCTGGCATGACAAACAGGTTTTAATAAAAAAATTTAAGAAAATAAAAAAAAATTATCATAATTTTCAGATTTTTCATAAAAATGAGGAAAACCCTCCTGGCCCTAAAAATGTGCTCAACTAATCCGATATGATGTTAATCACTTCTGATGGTTCCAGTTACCTGAGTATGAGTGCTGAGTCCCAGACTGCTCTGAAGTTCCCGCCACGTTACAGATTCCCTCCTTCTTATTGATCGCTTTCCTGAAGGTCTTGGCTACCTCTGTGCTCTTCAGCCCCTGAACAATCTGGAAGCGGGTTCAAACAAATGAGAACTGGAGGCTTTTCAAGCTCTTTCACAAACCTTCATCAGCTTCTTTGTTTCAGGTTTCAACAGAAAGTGAGCGATGAAGAAAACACCTCGTATGATCATGAACTCACCTGAGTGAAGTCATTAAAGCTGAGCTGGTCGTTGGTCAAGGTCAGCTCCTGGACGATCTCCCGGACTCTGTATCCCGGCAGACCCAAGTTGGTGGCTTTGAAAAGGTCGTTGAGATCATCTTTGCTGATGTATCCGTGGTTGTTCACATCTGAGAGATGGAATGGAGAGGTCAGAGGTGACAGAAGCCATCGCTTCACCAGAATTTCCAAAGAGTGAACATCTGGGGACAGATCAGACTCTGGGCTCTGCTAACAGACTCGTCATTCAATGGCAGGTTTGTAGCATTTTTACAGCAAAACCTTCATTTGAATCAAAGTGAAAATGTGTTCGTCTGGAGCTCACAGGCATCATGTTTGTCAAGCAAATATGATGCAAAGAAACTTTTTGGAGCCGATAAATGTAGCTGTGTTCTCTCTTAAACAAGAGAAAAAGGGGAGAGAGAAGTCCTCAGAAAATTATTTCCTCTTATTTCACAGTGAATATTTTTTATATATCATTTAGTTTAGGGTCATTTGTATCAGCCATGCAAGTTAGAACTGGGTTTCTGCTTCGTCTCATGAGAATCAGCTCTCCTTTAAGAAAAGTCACAAGCCACATCAAGAGGGGTAAATATTTTGCCAAACTTTAGGAAGGTTTCGGTGAAAAGGATCATCTCTAACTAGTCTTTTCGTGATCAACTTTACATTTTCCGTCTATTTCTGTGACTTTTCCAGATGACTGACAGATGTATCATCTCCTGCTGAAAAAGTTCTGACATGAAGCTCAGGGTTTATTTGAAGAAATGACAAAGGGAAACTTTTCCAGCTCATCAAAATCAATATTCTGGTCTACTGAGCTTCTTTTATGAGAACAATCATCACACATAATCATCAGTGTATGTTGACAGAATGCTGGAATTCCAGGATTACCAAACCGAGATGGCTGCAGTCTTTAGTTATGCATTTAAGATGTATTAATAAAAATTCTCAGTGATATTATATGTAAAAGATATTAGATAAATTATTACATGCTGAACGGTGAGAAGATATCTTGTTGCAGAAATTGAGTTTTATTCCAGATAAATAAAATAAAAAATCTAAATAGAAAATTAGTTGAACTTTTTATCCATAAATGCAGCTTCTAAGTTTGTATCTTAGATTTTAAAGTACAACTTTAAAAGACTATAAAAGTTTTAACATGTTTATAAAGTTGCTTTTTCAGGAGTTCCTCTCTGCTCCTTCCTCTATCAAAAACAACAAGAGGAAATGACGTCAACACTGGCTCTTCTCTCACCAATCTTGGAGAAAGCTTCTCTTAAGTCCTCCATCTCCTCCGGGGAGATCTGTGCAGCGGCCATGTTGGGACCTTTGAATCAGCAGTGGAATCTGAAACTGTGACAAAAAAGGAAAAAACTTAATTTCTTAGGAATCGAATCCTGGAGGTTCTGAACGGTCTGGGAGGCGTAATGAGCAGAGCAGTAAAGGAGGAACCTCAGCGATGGGACCTCCTAATTCTGTATCGTGATGCAAACTGTTCACAGTTCTCACTTCTGCCACCCTGAAACTTCCTGCTTGTGCTCAACTTCCTGCCCCACAGACCCAGTGCTTCTCTCTTTAATATTGTTGGGCAACACAAGATCTGATGCCACAGGTAACCTGTCAACACCTGCTGGACAGATGAAGCACATGTGATTTTTTACGTAAAAAGGATCAGATTCATAAAGTTCCTCTTGCCAAAGCAAATTTGTTCAACAACACAGCAGCCCGACCATCATCCTGCTGCTCTGATGCTGGACAAGACAAGTTTAAAAAAGCATGAGATGTCAACTGCATCAACTGAAAACTCTGTAATCCACTTGAAAAATAATACATTTGTATCTCAAATTGTCCCTTTGTGTGTTTTTTTTCTCGGAGTAAGAACTTTATGAAGAATTAAGTTCTTTAAACTCGAGTCTAAAAAGCCAAAATAAATTATCAGACTAACTGTTTGACTTGGGAAAAGCCTACAAGCTGAATGACTAGTTTAACAATACCACCCCGCCACTTCATTTAACATGTTTAGAGACTTGCAACTACAAATAAATCAATTTCATTATTGTTTAAAGCACCAGAGGAAACCCTCTAACAGAACAACCTCCCCAACATCCTGCAGAAAGCTCTGCTGCAGCAATTGTTGCTGTAAGATTTCACTTCACATTTTGTTTTTTACTAACTAACCTAATTATTCCAACCTGTTCATGGGAGCATGGGAAGAAAAATTTGTTTATTATGACCTCAATGCCTATTGGAAAAATATTATATTGTGGGGTAGATATATTGATGATATCATCCTACTTTGGTCTGGTTCAAAAGATTAACTGCTCCATATCTGGACAATACAAATAAGAATCTGGAGCTCAGCTTCGAGTTCTCTTCATCTGAAATTAACTTCCTATATCTTAAAATCTTTAAAGACACGAATGGAGATCTACATACCTCTATTTTTAGAAAACCGACAGATCGCAATACAATCCTTAGAGCAGACAGCTTCCATCCTCTCTGGCTAATAGACAACATTCTGTTTGGTCAATTTCAGAGGCTGAAACGTTGATGCGATACAGAAGCGGAGTTTGAAAGCAACGCACAAAACATGAGCCAGAGATTCAAAAAGAGAGGTTACAAGCAACAAATCAAAGCACTCAATAAAACTAAATGTCTCCCTAGTTGCTGGTTCTGAAACAGAAAGATCAATCGAATTCTAATCGAGTATACTTTGTGACACAATATAGTAATGAAGCATATCAAATTAAACAAATTGTCAAAAGAAATTGGGACATATTAAAAAGCGATCGTGTCCTTAGGCAAGCTCTTCCAGACTTTCCAATGGTCAGCTTTTGGAAAGCCCCAACCTTAAAGGATAAACTAGTTAAGTCACCTCACCCCCTTACAACCAAAAACCTGGCTCTCTACCAGAAAAGGTCAGTGCGAACAGTGTAACTACTGCAGTAATATGATCAATGTTAATTACTTCACTGATGTATCATCTGGTCGTAAATAGGACATAAAATCATTCATTAATTGTAATAATTCTTATGTAGTTTATAGAATAGAATGTTCTTCTAATATAAAAACATCCACAGGGACAAAGCGCAAATTTAAAGTAAGATTGGCTGAACATAAGTATGCAATAAGAACTGGTAATCCACACCTATGGCGGTTCACTATCAAGATGCTAATCATGGTAACTGTAATTCATTGAAGATATCAGGGACAGAGCATTTAGAAAACTCAATTAGAGGCGAAGACCGACTCAAAAGACTCCTACAAAGAGAATCATTCTGGATTTACACACTAAAAGCTACACAGTACCCAGGTTTCAATGGGGAACTAGACTTTTTTCCTTTTTTTATAAATGGTCTTGAGAATTCATTGACTACTCACTAGTACTGGTTTCTTAAAGAAATGAGGAACAATACCTATGCATTTGTTAGTAGATGTGTGTGTGTGTATGACTATAGATGATGATGATGATGATGATGATGTCGCACCTGGTTGAATTCTTGCTTGTGTTGTTCTTACTCTCAGATGTAAGTCGCTTTGGATAAAAGCGTCTGTCAAATGACTGTAGAATAGAATAGATGATATATGTATATATCTTTTAGATATCGTTATATTATGCAATGTTAACCTGTTTGTATAGAATGTTTAACTCTGTCATTGGCAGGTCAATTTTACCATGTGACCATCTACCTGCCCACACAGAGCAGCTGTAGCTGATTGTCTATATATACATGAGTCAAACTGACCTGAAGGCCCCGTTGGTTGAAACGCATAGGTATGAATATATTTTTTAGATTATATTAGATTTCTAACCCACCTATAAACCTCTCACATAAACTACATGACAATTAGCCTTTTAAATTTACAATATATTACATTATGTAGACCCTTATATTATGGAGGAAGCCTGGCTTTAACCTTTACTTGGATGGCCTGTTTATTGGTTTAATGCCTACAAGTACTTGCATGTTGTTCAGCCAGCGGTGTTTTTCAAGGAAACCTTACGAGGAAAAGCATGGGACAAGACACAGCTAACGAGTGTGTGTGAAGATGCAAAAATCACAAATCTGAAAAACAAAGATAAAGTTTCAAAGTCCTACAAACTATGGAGTTAATATAGACTTCCATTTGTCTTTGTTTTGTAGGAGGAACATGAATGTTGGACTATGAATTACACGTTACTGTAGGGTGCAGGTATTATCCATTTAGTTTATATTGACATATTTGTGCAATACATTGAATATCCATCTGTAGAAACACAGTTTTAATATAGAAACATAAAATAGTAAACGGGGGCTAGCCTGGAAACGTTCTTACTTCTGCCTACTCTTTTTTTTTTTTCTTTTTTTGACCACATGGATTTAAAGGAAATGTCTGTAGGAATTTTTTTTTATTCGGTTTTGTTGTTTTACAATCGGTTTTTATTTAATATTTTGCAATTTCCTCTCTTTGCTGTTTTGCTTATTTTATTAGGTTAAAAAAATAAACTGAACAATTTACAGGATTACAACCCAATATTCAATCAAAAACTTCCAGACTTCAGGATCAACAGTTAAACGTGGATTTTCCACATGCAGGCAGTAACATTTCAGCACATCCCGTTTCTCTGAAGGAAGAGTTAACAGTGTGCCATACCTGACCTGGCTTTCTTTGGCATGTAGACAAATGGCTTGAATGGTTTTGATGAAATACAACAGATTGCAGACCACTTACAGGAAGTCCTTTTATGTGTTGAAATTACATCCTTAAAAAAACCAGAACAATCCTTCAGCTCTTTCTCTTTCTGTAGAGATCAGAATGTTTACCAGAATGTTTTTTAACCTCTCTTTGTACTGGGACTAAGATATTATTCAACTATTTAATGACCCCTTTTTACTGCAGCACAACTTAATGCGATGACAGCATCTACAACATCTTTATATGTGATGCAAATTTACCAAAGCTCAGCCCCCCTCCCTCCAAAAAAACAAAAAAAAAACTAGCAAAGCTACAAACATGTCACATAAAACTTTGTGTAACTTTTGTTTGATATTAAATGCTATTAAAAGCACCACAACATGAAAAAAACTTGGAATTATGTACACAGAAGGGTGGAACTGAAAAAATGTAATGTTTCAATAGTTCAATGTAAAAACAAAATAATAATTCATGAATAAAGATGTATAATAATTGACTTTATGGAGAGAAATGGGTCATTTAAATCATTTAAATTTAAATTTCATTTAAATTGTTTTGTTTTGTTTTGTGTGACATTTGTCTCAAATCTCTAAAGTTAAACAGAGAAGTTGCTCTTGCAGATCAGAAGCAGAAATGAAACCAAGCTCAGCTAAACTGGAAGCCTGAACACTGCTATAAATGTTTCTTTCTCCTCAGCTCATCAGAAATAAAATAAGTGATATTAAAAGGTGCACGGTTGGTTGCTGCATCTGCTGCAGCAGAATTCACTCTCTTTACCTGTCGTTGTTTACAGCTTATCTTTTTTAGGGTTTAGTTGCTCTCTTGGAATCCATATCACATTGTGCATAAACATCATAAGACAGTATTTTAATTTGTTATCTACAGTTAACCATGATAGTTTCTTATGCATCTCACATTGGCCCAAAAAGAACAATGAAGAACTAATCTTGCGGCTCTATTCTGAGCAATTTGAAGTTTTCTTAGATGACCAAATAACAGGGAAATACTCCAGATGAGACAGAACGATTGACCCAACTACATTCTGCATCACAGAAATTGGAACGTAGGCAGAGCATTTCCCAGAAATAACAATGACTTTTCCCATCTTAGAAACAATATGATCGATCTGGTCGGTTCATGTCAATTTGCTGATGATGCCATTGAGTTTCTTTAACATTCAAAATTTGACCTAAAACCCACAGCTGTAAATGAGAGGTGACGTTTCCACACCAGCGGTTTGAGGTTTGATTCCAGATCACCAGCAGCAGAATCACAGAACTCTGATGGTTTGAAATACTTCACATTGTTAAACTTCTGCTCCACTGTGGGTCAGATGGAAATGTTGAATGTCTTTATCACTCACATTCATTAGTCAGATTAACATGTGAACTTTATGTGATAAGAAGCTGAGTTTATCAAACCCTTCTTTTGACTCTCTGCTCTGAAAATGTTGTCATCTGCAGCCTCAGAGTGCAGGATGATGAATGAGGACATCAGAAAGCTTCTTAGCTTATCTTCTGCCTAAGATTAAGTAAGGTGCATGTGCCTTTTGCGTAACAATAATTCCAAAGTAATCAAAACACAAGTCTATTTATTAACATTTGTTTTTTTTATGTCTCCAAAAAAATGCAACAAAAGAAAAAGCTTCAAAACCAGAAAACAAATGTTTGTGAATTGTCCCAGGTCGAGAAAACTACATTAAATCTAACAAATAAACCCTGGATGTCTAAGTAAAAGCTACAAGAAGTCCCAGAGGAGTTATTTTACCCCTGAAAACATATATAAACTTATAACTGATATATATATATACATTGTGGGGCAGTACTTTTAAAACGGCCATCAACCCTGCAAATTCTGATTAGTCAAGAATTCCCTGGGTTTGGTTTGACTTCTCTGATCACTTCAGCAAAAAGACATGTTTCACACTCCAATAAAGCTAATTTACTTAATAAACCTCGACATTAAGGCGGATTTATGCTTGCACGGCATCTGCGTGCAGCCGGCTGGGTTTGCTTTCGCACTCGACATAAAGTTAAATGAAAAGGATGTAAAATACGGTACAGAGGGAAAATACTTAAGGTCAAGCACTCCCAGCGTGACTTTCGGGTGCATTAGCATGTTCCACTTATGCTCGAGCTTCATCAGCTAGGTCCACAACAGTTGCATTTTATTCTTTCTGACTAAAACTATTAGTCACAAACCAAATGTCGAGTCCCAAGTTGCCATTTCTGCCAACCCACGCTGCCTCAGAGGGCTTTTTTTTCAGTTGAAGTGAAGCTAACCGCAAACTTCCTTTTTAGTTTGTTGCAGTAGTTCAGCTTCTTGTTCCTTCTCCACCAGGCCTCATTTTGCTTCTACCTCTACTTATCTTTTTATGTATACATGACAGGGTTTAAATGGTTCAAGTTAAATGTGCACATAGAAGCATGAGGCAGGCAGGTTTAGGACATGCCATTGTGTTTTGAAGCAGGACAGGATTTTGCAAGCGGAGAAGCAACTGAGCTGCAGTGAAGAAAGTTTAAGGCTCGGACTAAGAAAATGGGGACTATGCCGTAATAAATGCAATAATATAGAACCACTAAAACAATTACACACTACATCTTTATCTATTTTTCCCCTTCTCATCTGCTTCTCTTTCGAAAGAAAAAGAATATTTCTCTACACATCTCATTCAGGAGACACCTGCCCAAACCAGACCACCTGATTTCACCCCTCTTTACCTGAGAGATGCGGTGTGGAGGCTGGTGATCTCTGGGCGTGGAGGGTTACGTGTCTCTCTCTCTCTCTTCCTCAGTCCGTCAGGTTTGCTGCTCAGTGCTTGACAAGCTGCGTTCTGAATCCGCAGTGCAGAGCGACAGCACATCTATTCAAATCTACGAGGAAGGAAGTGACATGCAACCTTTCAGAAACAGGAATCAAAATCATTTTGTCTTTATATGGCAATGCCTGCAAGTTAAGGTGACCCCCTGCCTCTAGTTTGAAGGAATTTTGATGACGGTTTGCAGGTTTTTTTAGCAGCCTGCAGAGACTGTCAGGGGATGTTTGGGGTAAGATTTTTATAATGCTGCTATACAATGAGCAAATAATGCTCTACCAGTACTTTAATGTTACAATCTGACCTGTAATCGATGTCTGAGTTAGGATTTTCAAATTGTCATGATATGTTTTGTATAGCATCTTTTTTAATAAAAACTAAAATCAGTGTGTTAGTGGACAAGTAAGCAACAGTGTTATTATTAACCTTGAGAAGCACATAAAGGAATGGAGCAATAAGAAAATTAAGATTTTATGAAGCCAATAAATATGATGCGAGTTCTCAATGGTTTTATTGACCACACATAAGATCGTGGTTAAAAGAGGGATCAAGTGTTTTCTTCTAGCAGAGCTCCAAAGATAATTGAGTACTACTGATCTAAAAAGAGACAAACCCTGAAGAAGAGAGGGGTAAAGTGGAGTTGTGGGTCACTCCAGGTGCCCAAAGTTACCCTCCTGTACAGGTTTAACTTAATGACAAAAAAGGAAGTTGCTGTACGGTCTCTCTGGGTCATTTGGACCAAAGAAATTATGCCAGTTTATGAAAACAAAAAAATTATATATGCCTAATTTATAACAAGACAGACTAGAAAGGATTATAAGAAAATTTGGAGACAATTATTCTAGATGGAGAATTCTCAAGTGTACAAAATTCAAGACAGCTGTCAATCTTTCCAGGAGTGAACGTACCAGCAAGTTCGTTCTAATGTCAGATGATGCAACACTCAAGAGAAACTTTAAAAAACCCAACAGCTACATTTCGGACTCAGAAATATAATCACCAGCTGTTTAATATATAAACAGAGCACAAACTCCTACTGTGTGTCAGTCTATGCTGTACTGCAATTAGTTACAACCCTAAATTACCCAAAAGTATATTTTCAGCCCATATTCAGTCAAAATGTAATGTAATCCTGAACAATCATTATAAACCAATAATCTGCTGCTCCAACCTTCACCCTTCCTCTTGTTCCAGGATTTGCAGCACACACTGAATTAGGGATTTACTATCTTAAATTGCCAAGCAGCAGATCAAGCCAGCCTGTCAGCTTGGAGGAATACTTCACCTATTGGGATGGATGGACAGATGGATGGATGGATGGATAGATTTATTTATTTATTTATTTTTTTTTTTTTAAACCAGTGCAATTACTATTTCAACATATTATATAAGCCAACAGCAACACAACCTTGTAGCAATAATCTCTTAAATAATGGAAATGTCTTTCTCGGTTACTGGGTGCCTCTCACCTGTCCGGTGTGAGGGTCGGAGTGAGTTTTCTTAATCTGACCAGACGTCACTCTATCACCAGCAGACTCTTTGATACTCAATAGGATTAAAATTTCTAAAAACAACGACCGGCAGCATCATTTTCTCCTGTCCCCTCTAGGCACAGCTTAGTCACACAGAATTAGGACTAAAGGCTTCATCAATAGACCCTTAAAGAAGATTCTTTAAGCCCAAGCTGATATAAGCCTACCTGAGATCTCCGATGGCGCGAGAATGTCTCAGCGGGCTTTCCATCATAAGCAGCAACCATACTGTTGGAAAACAGCTGTTATTAGAGGACATTAAGAATGACTTTGCATCAAGAAAGTCTAGAGGAGTAAAGCTGTAAAGACAATTTTTTGAGATGTTGAGGCCTTTATTACAATTGTAGTGACTTCCACAGTCACTAGTGAGGCAAAGGATGGGTTCGGTCTATTTATGTGACGCTCTGTCTTTGTCCCCCCCAAACAAAATCACTCTTCGATCTGATGCACATCTCCCTTTATTGATCATCTTTCATGACCTCAAAGAATTATTGCACTGGGCAGGACGCAGCAATACACTTGTTGAAACTAACAAGTGATCTAATGTAGCGCACTCAGACTCAACATTTACTTTGGTCTATTAAGCTCAGCGTGGCACAGCGGTCAACAAAAATTGGGACCACCCAGCCCTCTTCTCTCTGACAAAACCACCCGTGACTGACTGACGACTCCTTCTTAATAGTGCATCCCGTCACCTGCCACATGCACGTAACGCCACACTACACATCACCTGACAACCAAATAAAAACATCCTTCACCCAGTGATCATTACTCAAAACATGTTTTATGGCTCCTACAACAATCATCATGCAGACAGCTTCCTAAGTTGGAATCATTGTAAGCAGTGATAAACCAAGAGGTCTCTGATTTTTCTTTGAGAACTGTGTGCAATATGCATTGTTATGTATGCACTGATTTCAATATTAATTATTTTGTCTAGTATTTATTTGGATTTTCTATTCATATCACGTAATTTGTTTTCATGTTCACTGTTTTATTTTGCATGCAACTACAAACCATTTCTATGCTTGTGTAATACCTTATTTGCATTGCATTTTCTGTTGTGCCACTTTTTTTCTTCAGTTTTTTTTTATGTACTATTTTCTACGAAAGAGAAAAAAAATCTTGAGTACACGCCAATGTGGAAGTGAATTAAATTTATTGTGACACTGACAGCGACGCAAGGGGGACCAGCTAAAATCTGGGGACACTAAATTGGTAACAGTCCCCCCCCCTCCATGATGGCAAGTACATTCACTTGCTAGCTTGTAGCATCTTGGTCAATAAATAAAAGCAGATCTTACCTGTCAAACTGTTAACTGTCGGTTTTGTTTCCGCGTCAGAAAATGCGCAAACGTTTTAACAAGCGTCTTTTTAAAGTTGCTCTGCATTATTTCCTTGATAAACTAACAATTTTGGACACAACTTTTGAGTTTTGTTTGTCTTATCTGAGGTATCGGAGCAGATGCTAATTAGCTAGGCTAACGTTTCTCCTGGTGCCAATTAAGAACAGGTGCAGAGTTCGGCACCGGCACAAAGTGAAGAGAACCTATAAGATCCATTTCTGTCCACTATGGCAAGAATAAAGAATAACAAAATGGAGAAAAAAAACATGAAACACGCAGAGGGACCAAAGCTTTGTGAGCAAAAAGGATGAATGAGAGTTTCAACCGGAGTTGACGGTTGCTATGGTGCCGTTGCTCAGAAACAGCTCGTTAGTCAGCAGGTGGATTTAATATTGACGAGCATCTAGCTGATGCTGTCCCGCCTGTAATGTGATTACTATATGTAGTACTGGCTCCATTAAAAGTACACTGGGTTAGTTTTGCCAGTTCATGTCTGTGGTATATTTAGACAAACTTCGCTGCATAATTAAAAAAAATTCAGCAACATAATTTTAGACATTTTATGTGGGGAATTTTTAACAGAAAATAATTTTACGTATCTTTTTATATGATAATAATCTTCCTATTATTAATCTTGAATAAGAGCTACTTTTTGGTTGGTTTTCTGCGAGGTATATGTTGTATTACAGTTGTATTACAGTAATACCTAGAATAAAATTTGTAGGCTATTTATCTTTATATTTGTTAAAAAAAAACCGATGTATAATGAACTAATTGCATAATATATGGAAGTAATATTACACAGAAAGCCATCTTGCCAGTCTTTACTAAAGACAAATTAGTCCAATAAACAGTCACTAAGGTTATTAGACACATGTGGATGTTTCTTCCATATCCAGAAGCTTTCCCAACATATCTTTATTGGAATTAAGTTTATTCAGAGCCCCCAAAAAAGGTTTCCCCTGATGGTAAAATGTACTTTTGCTACCTCACCGTCAGGTAAACTGATTACAGAATGAATTTGAATATACACAATAGAAACTACATACTCATTTTCATTTTATTTAGATGGTATCTTTTGATACAAGAAAAATTAAAGATTAGGATTATATATGATTTCACTAATGTGATCTGGATTATTACACTACCATCAAGATGCTAGAATTTCATATAAAAACAATTATTTTGTCTAGTTTCTTGCAAAGTTAAAGCTCTGATAGCTCACAAAAAAATATCTGGGGGAAACAAAAATCATGGAATAATATGATTCAGAAGAGGAGAAAATAGGC
>JBAMHW010000014.1:5603369-5623827 GCA_037177495.1 Rhadinocentrus ornatus | reverse complement strand
CCGTGTCTGTGGTGTACGTCATCACTTACGTAGCCAATGTGTTGCAGCTCTTTCTGTTCGGCTTGAACGGCAGTCAGCGAAACGCTGTAATCTTATACTGTATGTATATCGAAATTTCGGAAATTTGTTCAAAACTCATATTACCGTTATTGAATAAAGTATATTGCGATATATATTGATATTGAATTATTGTCCAACCCTAGGAGCTGTGTTGAAAGTAAAAGAAGAGCTGAAGACTACGCCTCTATCTGATAAAACTGTCTGAGCCAGTAAAGATTCCATGGATGGAGGGTGCAAGCAGCACCCTTGGCATTATCTTCAATGAGATACTGAAGGAGAGCACCACAGCAACAACTCCTTTAGAGTAGATCACCCCAGGGGTAAGCTTTGAAATTGAGAGCTAAATCTGTGAGGCTCCTTTTGAATGTAAGAACAATCCTTTACATTACTGGAGAGCCAACCAAGCTCGCCTCCCCACCCTGGCCACAACAGCAGTTAAGCTCCTTTGTGCTCCCTGCACGAATGTAGAGAGCGAGAGGCTCTTTAGCAAAGCATTAGTTATCGCTGAGGAGCACAGGACCAGGTTGACGGCTCCGCATGCCGAAATGCTTATCTTCTTCAAAAAGAATCTCCACATCATGCTCCGACTGCAGAAAGTGGAGATGGAGGATTAGAAAAGGACTGATTATTTGTGTTCTGCTCTTGTTATTAGCGTGATGTGTTTATGTTTGCACTCTTTTTGTAAAGACTAAGAGCGATGACCACACTGTTTTGGGCAGTAAGTGAAATTGAAGTTGTGGACTCTTAACTTTGAGTCGGCCAATGGACAATGTTCCTTTTTTTCCCCCTCTCCATCCTCAGTTGTTCCTACCATATACTGACAGTATAATATAACAAAAAATGACAAATAACTTTGTTTATATTTGATTTATTTAAGTCATTTTTCAGGTTCCTCCAATTTATTATTTATTTCATTTACTTGTAACATACTTACATACTTGTCTTATGTCATTTAAAATGAAAGCATATTAACCAATGTTTGAGCGTAGTGGATGTCAATTTTCTAACAGCAGAGGAACTGCATTTAGATAAGTATCTTACTGTTCATGAGCCATTTGAAAACACTGAATGTTTCTGTTCACTGAATGTCTTACGTTTAAGATTCAAATTTATGCAGCCCATGGTTATTAAAAAATGGGTCTGTTTCTTTCTCATACCTACTGTTGCTAAATGTTCTCTGTTTAAATAACATCACTTGATCAAGCCTTTTCTCACATTCCACACTACAAAGTAAGTAAAAGTAAATATGATTTGTGATAATATCGTATCGGATTGATATCGGTATCGGCCAAAAGTAATTGCTGCAATATAGGTATCGTATCGGAAGTAAAAAAGTTGTATCCGGACAACTTTAAAAAAGTAGCTTTACAGTTTTCCAACTTCGGCACAAAGGTAATTTTCTCATTCATCGTCTTATCTTTAGAGATGGTGGTACCCAAATATTTAACCTCCGTTTTAAGCTTAACATTTTATAAGGGTTTCCAGTGAAGACTCGTGCAATGTCAATAGTTCACATTTACTTCAGTTTAAAACTGAACAAATCATAAATTGGTTTACAATATCTAATACTATGGGAATTTGCTTCTCGTTTTTTTAAAAACATGGTTGTATCATTGTATCATCATGATAACACAATGATCTGAGAGCGGCGCTTTAGTAATGGTAGAACCTGAAACATGTTTGGATATTTCAGAGCTCACAAGCCAACGATCAATTCTAGATTTCATCATCAATATCCGAAGAATTAGTCTCTTGTAAATAATAATAATAAAGAAATACTAAGTTTTTAAGGTTAAATTCTCACTCAGAACTAGAGTCTTTCTTCCTTCATGACCACCATAAAACATAGTTTACTCTTGTTTCATTCTTCAATGAAGCCATGAGCCCCTGAAGGCTTGTTTCCCCAGGACGCCTCGCTTATTCAATCTTGGGGCCAAAGTCGTCTTCTTTCCTTTCCGAGCATTTCAGCAACTTGATACCCGCTTCTTAGCAGACTGACAATCTTTACTCCTCCAGATTTCTTACTTCACCCATATGAGCGAACAAGATGACCACATGCCGTTTCCTGTTGTCAATCTTTTCCCCCAAGCCTGTGAACTATGTCCACTTCATCCTCCTTCATTTCCTTTAAATTCGGGGCTATCTTCTGAATAAAATGTATAGTTTTCCTCCGAACATCCTCTCCCTTTTTTTTTTCCTTTCAGCTCGTTTACTTTCTTCTGATTAATATTTTGAGCTTCCAGCTTCTTGAACCTGTTCCATGTTAAATTGCACCGCTTTCGCTAAGCTAGCAAGCACGATGCCGCTTTGACTAGCTTGCTCTTTCAGGTCCACCAGCTGTTCAACATTTTTTCCCAGATTTAAAATCGCTTCATTCGAAACGGATGATCCAGTAGTTACCCCTGACTTTACTTTCTTTTCGGTTGTGGTCTCGCTCTCTCTTGTTTAGATGGGAAATCTCCATTGCATAGTCGTGGTCCTCCCAGCTTTTAGCTTGGTCGCTGTTCGTTTCTTTCTTAACTTCTCTGGAGTCATGTTTGAATTTGGTGGGTTTCAGTTTATGACCTTCCATGCTGCTAACTTGGGTGGATACTTCAAAATGTCAAAAGTACAGAAGCACTTTAAAACACATCTGCTCCTCTTCCTTTAACAAAAGTTTGTTTCATACCTGCTGTGTGGAATTTTCTCTGTGGTTTCCAAGTGATATCCAGCAGTCTGCGCTGACGATCGATCTCTTCTTCGTACTGGACGATGATTTTTTCAAACTCTGTAAATATTTCTTCAGCAGCAGCAGTTAGTCGCTTGCTGATAAACTCCCTCAGATGCTGAACTGAAGACATTATTGCTGAAACTCTGAAATATTCAGCCGAGACACAACGACACAGCCGTCTTCCCGCTGTGTAGCTCGAAAAGCAGCAGCTTGCCTCATGGATTTCTTCAATAAAGGCTAGATGTCTCATCCGCATGCGAATGGGTTAGAACGTCCGCGCTGGCGGCCTTCTTGCCACAGTATATATATATATATATATATATATATATACCCGGTACAGAAAACTACACCATTGTGGAGATATTCACATAGAAATACACACAAACAACCGAAAAACCATGGCGAAAAACCATGGCTGTGTTGTTGAGCTTCTGGTGCATGTTGTTTCTCTAGAAGCTAAGGGGAGTCATCTAGGCAATGTGGTGCAGCCTTAGCTTAAAAAACACACAACTAATGTCAGCAGCATATGGTGGTAACTGTCTATGCCATACTGTGTGCAGCCGATGTGTGCTCCTCCAGCAAAAACACATCCTCCGACCCGATCCTCTCCGTGCAATGTACAGGACCTCCAGCAGTCTGATGGGCTGTGATTGCGAGTGTAAAGCTGTGGTAAGATGGCCGCCGTGTGAACCTCCGAAGCTTCGCCATAAAGCATCTAGCCTGTATTGTAGATATCTGTACTTTTTTTGTGTTTGTGTGTGTGTTTCTGAAGAATAGTTTTTTTGTTTTTTTTATGAACAATTTTTGACTAAATGTAAAGCAGTACAAAGAACACGTCTTTACCATCTGGACACGGAACATTGAAAATATTGTACATTAAAACAAATTTGAAAGAAACTAAAATTTGAAATAAATAAAGTGACAAGGGTTAAACATACCAGGGGGAGAACACAGGTGCAGTTCATAAAGCGATATTACAGTTTATAAATGCACAATAGGATCTAATGGCTTTGGGGTTGTTGCTTTTGGAGATGGTTGAAATGTATGATTTTTATCTCTTTGATCAAACCAATAAATAATGGCTTACTGTGCAGGAATTTACCTTTATGAATGTGGAACTTTGCAAGGAATATGATGAGATTTATAATACAAAATTTGTCATGGTCAACTTTGTCAAGAAAAAAAAAGAATAGTTTACCATTTAGGTAGAATTCATCATGTACATTAGTTTGGATAAAGACGGTCACTTCTTTCCATAATTTTCTAGAGAAAACACAATCCCAGAACAGGTGAGTAATTGTGAATGAGAAATGCAAAATGTACAGTTGGTGTTCTTGACTTTCACAAATCTGGTTAGGTACTGATTAGTGGGGTAAAACCTGTGTAATATTTTAAAAGAAACTTATTTTAGAATATTTCTTTCCTTGTATCTGAAAAGAAGTCTATCGTTTTTGTAGATATCTGCTCCCAAAGACCAAAGCTGTGAAATCACGTGTCGATCTGGCGTGGGTAAACAAATGCTAAGCCAATCACAGAATGGCTGCTTGGTCAGCTGACAGGAAAAAGTGTCCCAGCAGTGTTGTCAAAATGGCAGGTCACGCACATAATCACCTCAACTTCTCTCTCTGTTTCTGCGATTTAATGAGGTAAATGTCTTTAAACAGCTTCGAGATCTTTGCACTTAAGTGATGAATTAAAATATAAACTAAATCTGATGCATTATTAAATCCAAATTAGGTGTGTTGAGCGGTGCGGACGCGGCTTATTTTAGCCTAATTAGCAGCTAACTGGCTAATTCAAACTTAAAGTGACAGATACTTTTGTTTGTAACGGCAGGAATATCGGTTCCGTTTCTTGCCGTTTCACCTCGGTTAACGGTCCCCTGTCTTCCTTTCCCTAGGTTGATGTGGTCCCTTGTGATGCCCTGCATCTACCTCAGCCTGATATTGACTCTGGTCCTGCTCCTGGTCTTGTTGGGGCTCCGTTTGTGGCTGCAGGGCCGCCGCAAGTCCCGCCAGGCTCAGGACGGCGGCCCGACAGTGGCTTTCTTCCACCCGTACTGCAACGCCGGAGGAGGCGGGGAGCGGGTCCTCTGGTGCTCCTTGAAGGCTCTCATGAACCGGTTACACGCTTCCTCTTTTTTTTTCCTTTCCAAATTTAACTTTACAAATGTTTGAAGGGGGAACAAAATGCATACATAAAATCTCAGTTCCACTAAGCTCAACAGAACAGGTAGAGAGGCAAATGATTTCCACTCCACTACCCCATTACTGGTGTCATGTTGAACATATGAAGAGAAACGAGTGGCAGGTTTAAAAAAAAATTACATCTGTGATGTAAACAAAAAATTGTCAGTGGTGTACTGTGGATGTTACATAGGGGCAAATATCTGTCTTTATGCCACATAATTCTTTTATTTTTTTTATCATGTTTACATAACCTTAAAATGTGAGCAAACAAGTGTTCGTTTATTCCCCCGTCTCAGTGACCCACCTGCCTTTGTGACCCTTTGGCAGAGGTTTAAATCACATGAATCATTAAACCACATGAAATAGTGCTTTTTGAGTGTACAAGTGTACCCGTTAATAAAGATCAAAACTTATAAACATTTGAAACTTGATTCAAATTTTCATTTCAGCTACCCAACTGTCTCCTTTGTGGTTTACACGGGTGATCAAGGGGTGACGGGCGACCAGATTCTGGAAGGAGCACGACAGCGCTTCAACATCACACTGCCTCGACGAGTCACTTTCATCTTCCTGCATCACCGTGTGTTAGTGGAGGCCAGTTCTTACCCTCACTTCACCCTGCTGGGCCAGAGCACCGGCTCCATGTTTCTTGGTAAGATCAGGAGTTAAGTGAGTAGATTAATTAATACATAAAGTATTATAACACACATAAAGTATATAAGTAAGTACAGTTTAGTTTGAAATAAGGATTAAAAATTAAAATAAAAGTAGAATCTCGATGTTCATTATAAATATGTATCTCTGGTATCTGTAATTTTGGAGTTTAGTTTGTCCAAACTGGGATTTATGAAATTCAAGCTGCTGTAATTTATTAAGTAGGATTTACTATTATTGTTAATATTATTAAAAGACTGATGCTGCTATTATGTATGAAAAGTGCTTCAAAATAAAATTTATTTTGATTTGACCTGTTTTAGGGTGGGAAGCACTTACATCCTTTGTTCCTGACCTGTATGTGGACTCAATGGGCTATGCCTTCACACTTCCAATCTTCCGCTACTTGGGAGGCTGTAAGGTAGCAAGTTACGTTCATTATCCCACCGTCAGCACCGACATGCTGTCTGTGGTCAGAGAGAGGAACCCCAGGTAACAGTGTACACACAGGCACACTTTTATACCACTTGCTTTTTATATATTTATATTTGCTTAAATATCTATTGAAACTTCTAGCATCCTTTATGGGGAAAATAAAATGAACCAGGGGGTTCTGTGTTGTTTAAAAGGCGCCATTAATAACACTTTTGATTTGCAAACATATTAATAAAAGAAAATGGAGACCAACTCAGACCATGCAAAGACCTATAAAGTATTCCCAGTCAAAATACTAAAATAAATATGCATGACACACAACCACTGAACCCACACTGGTAGCCTCTCTGTATATGACTACCCCTACCTTCATCTACAAGGTTTGTAACCCCGTCCCTACTTTTTTATTTATGGCCGCTTTCAAATTCAAGATTGTTCTTTTGCATGAAACAGTAAAATGTCTTAATTTTAACATCTTATGTTTTCTATGTTCTATTGTGAATGAAATATTGTTTTATGAAATTAGCTAATTGCTGCATTCTGCTTATATTTACATAAAAAATAACATCCTAACTTTTCTAGAACTAGACTTGTGGTTGTGTGACTTCTTTTGATTTGAAAACATCTATTTGTACTGCTGTTGGTAGTAAGGTAGGATTGGGGTTGCAATGTCTTATTTGTAAGCCTGAAAGAGAGTTTAGCATAAATCTAGTAAACCACCCAAACCTTCTGTCTTCTTCCGATTCCAGATTCAACAATGCTGATTTCATCTCCAGAAACCCCATGCTGAGCGCACTGAAAGTTGTGTACTACTGCTGCTTCGCTCTGCTGTACGGCCTGGCCGGCTCCTGCAGCGACATCATCATGGTGAACTCCACCTGGACTATGGGACACATCCTGGCTCTGTGGCGAGCCCCGAGCCGCACCAGCATCGTCTACCCACCCTGCGACGTCAGGGCCTTCCTGGACGTCCCACTGGATGAGGAAGATGACGACGAGATGGAAGAAGGTTGGGAAGAGCTTGGGCGAGATCTGGGGACTGAAGAGGAAGGGGGAAATGGAGAAGGGGACACTAAGTGTCTCTTCATTGTGTCGGTGGGCCAGTTCAGACCAGAGAAGGACCACCAGCTGCAAATTAGGGCATTTCGAAAACTGCTGGACAGGAAAGGGATGCCTGGAGGGAGGGAGTCATTGCGGCTGGTGCTGATTGGTGGCTGCAGGAACCAGGAAGACGAGGAGAGGGTCCTCATGCTGCGGGGACTCTGTCAGGAGTTGGGCATCTCTGACCGTGTCGACTTCAAACTAAATATTCCCTTTGAGGAGTTGAAGAGGGAGCTGGTAAATGCAACTATTGGACTGCACACCATGTGGAATGAACACTTTGGCATAGGTGAGGAAACGCACGTTAAGTTCTGTTGTACTGTGATTGAAACTTATTACCTGATGATATAATATACTTCTACTCTTGATTTCATCCAGACAAAGCTTTCCACATCAGTGATTTCAGCAGTAACTGGTTCTGTTTCAGATCTGCTGATTTGTTGCTCTCTGCAGGCGTGGTGGAGTGTATGGCTGCAGGCACCATTGTTCTTGCTCACAAGTCGGGAGGTCCAAAGCTGGACATCGTGGTGCCATTTGAGGGCAGGCAGACAGGCTTCCTGGCAGACGGCGAGGACAGCTATGCTGCTGCCATGGAAACCATCCTGGCACTGTCCCCGTCAGCTAGACTGGAGATAAGACAAAATGCTCGGGAATCTGTTGGACGTTTCTCTGACCAGGAGTTTGAGGCTTGTTTCCTGGCTGCCATGGAGTCTCTGATGGGCAACTTAGTTCGATGAGGAGGACCGGAGGAAGTTTGATATCCACCAGGACCAAAAGGTTATAGACATGCTTCAGAGCCGGTCATTTGTCTGTTAGCATATTACCTGAAAACTACCAGGCTTAATTTAAAGAAATTTGAAAAGAAGTAGAGCACATTTGAAGGATGATACAGATCTAAAAAACATCTTTACTCCGCTCTGTTTTCTTGCGCTACAAATGAAAATATATCAGTTAGCAGTTACAAACTGAAAGAGCTTTGGGTAAAAATAATAATGTTTCATTGAAGTGATATTTGTTCAGGCGGCACGCAGCCTCAAAGCAGAGTAAACTGGGAGCTTTTATGAACACACACCCTTGTGTCTCATACAGCTGTTAACTCTGCAGTAGAGACACCGAGATTGTGCCAATCATTGTCAGAACCCACACAATGGAAAACATGTTGGAAATCTAAGATTTGTGAATTATATTTCTTAAAGTTAGTAAGACACATCATCACTTCTGCAGTTTAATTTTTTTATTTATCCTGGTAGCAACTAAAGCACTTTAGATGAGCTATAGAGTTTGGGGATTTTTCAGCCATCTAATTCTGTTTATTTTTGTCTTTAATAGCACGTTCTATGTAAATCAGACACGTATTTTCCTCCCTTGATGCAGAAGGTTTGTAGTTTCTCTCTGCTTTCAGTGTTTTTGCTAAGTTAAGCAGTACTTAAAGCGTCTCAGCACCTGGAGATTAAACTTTGAGCTACTCTTGTTTTACTTCAAGTGTGATCCTTTAAAGTTTTGAATTTTGTTGGAGAAATATTCCTCTTAAAGTTTCATTCCAGGTTACAGAATGTTGGCATAGAAGGGATTTCTATCGAGTTGATACTGATTTGATTTTGATTATAGTATTAGATTCTTTTGACTGACTGACTGTGAAACAGACATGAAAGGGTTTCAGAAGAGTTTTCTTTGGTCTTGGTAAGTTTGTAAAAAGAAAGCTTTTCTTTTACTGCTTTGTGTGCACACTGAAGTAGCACTTAAAGGCAATGGCCAAATCTTTTTATTTAAATGTTCTGCATTCCTGTTTGTGATGAGTTCCAGGCATGAAAATATAATTAAATGTAAAATATTCTATAACTTTTATTTAAATCTGTATATATAGGATGTTTGGAGTTTGTTAATCTAAAAAATACTGAAATAAATGCCAAAATCAAACAATTTTTTTGATTACTTGTGTGCTGTTAACCTGTAGCTTAGACAGTAAACTACTACACAATCTGGTTGATCATGGTTAAACCTGCACTGAAGATGAGACACAGTAAATGACTCTTGAGTCTATTGTATGAGTGTAAAAGTCAGCTGTAGTTCACTTTGACCAGTCCAAACTTATATAAATGTTTTACCATTACTAAATATGATTGTGTAGTTTTGATAGGGAGTGTTCACATCAAGAAATAAACATTCAGGTTTCTTTTTTTGCCCCTCTGGGATTCTTTTACAATTAAAAAGCAAGATAACAGACATGGAAACTACAAGCATTTGCTTGTTTAATATCAGCATATCACCACAGGTGTTATTATTTTCATGAGAAAAACATTCACAGGCTTCAACAACAACTGGATGTCATTTATTTGCAGTTAATGTTTTTGCTTTGTCTTAAGGATAATTTAAAGTTCTTTCAAGCACAGCAACACCCTGAAAAATGGTCAATCGGACAGTGAGAAGGACTGAAATGCGTGAAGATTTTTATGTAAACAAAAGTAGTTCAGTGTTTTTCGAAGTGCGAAAATGCTTATATGTGTTAGGAAGGATCCACATGGATATGACGCTTTAACGCTGATCAGTGGGCAGGCCTGACGGTTGGAACGGTAGCGTGAATCAGTTATAAGATCAGTTACATTTATTAAGCAATTTGATTGACTGGTGTCATTGACTTTCCTCCACAAACTGTTCTAGCAAAGCAGCAGATCTTGAGTTTAATTTGGCAGCATCTCCATTCAAATGTGAATAAGAAGCAAGAACGCTGACATCTCGTACATGTGATTCTGGGCTTAGAGGTGGATCAATTAAATCAATTGAGCTGCGACAAATACATCAATATCTTCACATCTATAGGTTTTTAGTGACAAAGAATCTTAGCTACTGCATTAGTAAGGTTTGAGGTCATTTAGAAACTGGGTTTTTGCAACCGGACAGCACTGACAAGTTTACATGATTCAGGTTTTCTGCTGCAGGAGAATTTAGTACGTGGCTGGTGCATGCGCATTTTAATACAGAAAATAGAAATTCAGCGGGAATTGGAGTGTCAGGCTTTTGATATGACAGCAGAGTCATTTCCTTAATTTACTTTAAACTTTGACACTGATGTGAGAGCACAAACAACAATACATTGAAGGAAACACTGAACTATAATGCATTATTATCAGGATTGAAGGTGGGCAGATGAACAACATAGATGAACTATTGCTTATTCTTGCTTTTTTGCTCTTTTGCATCATTGCTACAATTTTTATGTTTAAAAGGACTGAATAAAGTGACATTGGTGGCAGGAGTGTAAATCACATGATCAGTTTAAACTTAACGCGTAAACATGTTGCTTCACTGCTTATAAGGGATGTCTTAAAAATGACTGCTTTCAGATCATTTGTTGAATCTGAATTTTACTGCTTTTTACTATTCAACTTCACTCAGAATAAAGACTTGTCAGCACTCAGGTAGCCTGATGCTTATTAAAAGTTGTGTCTTTATTTGACCAAGAACCACCTGGACCAGCAGGCTGACTGCTTTGCCCTTCAACTTTAGATGTACCTGCTATGACTTCTTCATGAGATTTTCCAACCTTTGGCTGAACTTCGCAACCTGGAGAGCTCCCCCCACCTTCTTGCTCCATCTCCATCTTATCTTCAGCCACCTCTGTCGTCTCCTCATGGTTTTCATCTGAGCTTGAGTCCTCCATGACAAAGAGGTTTCTCATGGAGTCCGCCACTGGCTCTCTCAGCTCATCCTCTGATTCCTCAAAGTTCCTGATGAAAAGCAGGAAATTAAACTATTAATATTTTGGGGAAAAGTTCAACATTTATATTCATTGTTGAGAGTGGAGGGCTTTATGTCTGACACTGCCTCTGTCCAACAATGTTCTACACCAAGCTATACTTGTTCCAACCCTTTTCAAAATTTACATTAATGATATTGCTCCTGTTGCAGTTTTTTTTCCTTCAACACAAGTAAAACAAAATGTATAATTTAAAAAATAAATTTACCAAAGATTGAGTGTCCTTACAAAATCGTCTCTCTGTATTGTTCAGAAATTCAAGTCAATAACACCAGCAAATACCTGAGTATCTGGACTGACAGTTCCCTCTACTTTGTCATGCACATCTTTCCAAATTAAAACCCAGGATTGGTCCATTGTCATAAATGATCTTTAAACCATTTGCTGTTTAAAATGTCAATCATTCCAATATTTGATTATAATCTATAGAACTGCTTCTATTAGTCTCTTTAAACTGAACATCATCTGCCATGCTGCCCTCGCTTTGTCACTAGTGTCTTTTCAACACCCATCACTGCGATCTGTATTCTCTTGTCAACTGGCTGATCCATTGGTATCAGTTTATTTATAAAACCTCAATTGGCAAAAACCCTGCTTACCTCAGCTCTTTACTCATTATGTATCGCAGTGATTGTAAGTTCAGCTCCAGCAGCTACATTAACTTATTCATCCCAAACTCCTGTTCATCTTTTTGTAGTTTCTCATTTCAGTTTTCAGCTTCTAGTGACTGGAACTGGAAGGTTTAATTTTAAAAAAGAAATACAAAATTAGAAAATTACTAAAAAAGTAATGCACTAATACAGTGCTTTATAGAAATCAAATAGATTGCGTCTTTAAACCCTTTCAGGCTACATTTAAGGCATTTCTGCAGCAGAATGAATGCACATACAGAGCTTTCTGAGACACGATGAGTAACAAATAATTTACAGGTAATTATTTAGGGCGATTTTTTATTGTACTGTATGATCATAACTTCAGCATAAATAATATGCATCTACCTTTAATACCTTTTTTTTTTTTTACTTCTTTAAAATGTTTCTTTAAGGGTTTTGAGGTGATAAACTACTTTTGACAGAGTTAAGTGAACTTCTGAGTTAAGAGTTCTGTTAACTTACGTGTCATCATCATCAGACCTCGGCTCCAGACGCTCTTCATCCATCTCCACATAAGAGTCCTCCCCTTCTTCCTCATCCCTTTTCTCCTCTTTGTCCTCCACCTCCCCTGTTTGTTCTTCATCTGATCCTAAATCTGAGAGAAGAGGAACTTATCAGCCACTTTTTCCATTCTTATACTTTTCTGTTTCACAGATCAGAAATGTTCACATCCAGCAGGTTGAACTTTATATCATTTAAGTCTGACTGTTTGAAGGGTCGGTGACCGGATCAACAAGCGATATCTGACCTGCTCTCTCTGGGTCCAGAGTCGATGTTGTGAGCTCAGCCTGAGCCAGAGCGTTCAGCAGGGTGTTGGGGGCACCATCGACCCACTGCCTGCGACCTGCTGCTTCTCCTGAGGGTAGGAGGGTGCAGGATCATCACAATTACTTAATTTACTCATATTACTACAATCAATCAAAGGTGTACAATTTAAAATGTGCAATTTAGATTAATATTTGGAATTTTCTAGCTAGATTTTTTTATATATATTTACTGGACCTTCTTCAGCATCATCTGCTGCGATGTAGACAGAGTTAACATCCATGTTGGCAAGTGCGTCCAGCAGAGTCTGGGGAGTCCTTTGGCTCCACCCTTTTCTCACCTTTGACCAATCCCTGATCTTTAACTCCTCCCCTTCCAGGAAGCTCAGAGTCTTGTTTAGAGGGTCTGCTTCCTGCTTGTGAATTCAGCAGAGGGTGAGAAGAGAAAGACTAGGAGTAGTCATGGAAATTATCTGATTTTTCATCCTTCCATCTTTCACCTTGTCCTCTTTTTTCTCTTCATCATCTAACCGGATCTCAAACATGATTCCCTTCTGTAAGCATGACAAATTCAAGAAAATAGAAAACCAAAGGTTAATTTTCAACCTCAGAAAGGATCAAACTTTGCTCTCTTTACTTTGTTCCTTTGATAAAATTGTCTAATAATAAATTCTGATATAATGAGGAAAATTCAGACCTTTAAAAAATGTTAAAAAATATTTAAATACACAATTTGTGGTGACAGCAGAGGCGGTAAGAGTATTAATGATTCCAGCACTAATAGAGGTGTTGTAACAATATTAAATAAAAAGTCTTAAAGTCAGGTTAATTTTAAATTTCTGGTTGGTGTACGTTTACCTTGTCTTTGTGTTTTCTCTGCAGTATTCTCCTCTGATCTCTGTTCTCTTCTCTGATCTGTTTCAGAGCTTCTTCAACGTCCTACAGCAGGAAACAGACACACACTTTTATATGATTAATTCTGTATCACAAAACATTTGCTCTGCTTTAAGAACTTCTATTATGAAAAGATAATACAGCGGAAAAAGAAAAGAAAACAGAAGAGTGTATGTTAAAATAATTAAAGTCGTACTCATAAATCATGGTGTGACTTTTCATTTTATACACGTCTATGTTCCAGACCTGCATGCTGTAACATGGGTTTAAACAAACTTTGGGGTTGGTGAGGACATGTATGTATTGTATGCTATTACATTTGAGTACTTCTTATTCTTATATAATGTAATTTATGATTTTATGACTTTTATTCACATTTTTGCTATTTGTTGCTGCCTTTTACTATTTTTAAATGCCTTCTTTGCATCAACTTTAATGCTTTTAGTGTTTTATGTAAAGAACTTTTAATCGTCTTGTATATGAAATGTGCTATACAAATAAACTTGCCCTGCCTTATTTAAAGCATGAACATTTCTAGTTGTTCCTTCACAGAATTAAACTTTTTTTGTTCAAAAAGATACCCCCCCCCCCAAAAAAAAATAAAAATAAATAAAAAAATAAAAAATAAAAATAAAAATAAAAATAGGACTAGAGGCCACATGCTCTAGTTTTCCCGATAAAGTACGTTTTAAAAGCCATTTGTTGGGCTTCAAATTCAGTTTCACTTTTGAAATTAAGCTGCTCTGCAACGACTCCCAGTGGCTTTCTGAGTTTGTACTGTAAATTCCCACATGACAGTTATAACAGGAAACAGAAACTGAATATTACAAACCTTATAAAGATTGATTGCAGGACTGTAAATTTGTATGTAAAATTGCAATAAATTTAGTTTGAAATATTAAATTGGCCACTTGAGGGTTGTTTCTTCAGCTACTATGATCACAGATAAGACCAGGGTGGCATTAATCCATGTGCCAGGATTATCTAATGGCTGCACTTCATTAACAATAGGTACTTTAACAATGTTTATAACTCTCTTAGTTTTATTGTAATCAGATTTTCTCTGTTTTTGAGTTGCATGACAACCAATGTCCTTATTCTCCCTGTAAATATTATATTGTGCGAAATGCTATGTTATGTGTAAAGATGGCCTTAACTTTCCCTATTGTCTAAACTTTTGAATTTTTATTCATGTGTAGCAACTTGAGTACAGACTTAAATTTGCAGCCTTTCATAATCTTCATTAACAGAACAAAATCCATGACAGAAATCATTATTGTACCAATGTTTACCTGAGCAGGTGCTGCTTTCCGCTGCTCGTCACCATCTTTGGAAGGTTCTGGGTATCTGGGCTTGTCCACTACAAAAGTTATGTGCTTGTTTTGTGGTTGAGCCTGAAACAAGATGCAATGAAAATGCATTTTACTCCAATGAGTTTCTGTTACTGGCTGTGCTTTTCTGTAATTTAGTCTTGGTCACATACAGTATATTCAGAAAAGTCCCATCACATGTGCAGATAATACCAAACCAGTGGATCAAATAATATTTTGGTTACACTTCTAAAAGCATCAAACAGTTAAAAAACTTGGGTGTATTTCTTTTATTTTAGCTTTAATTTTGATCATTTCAGCAAGCTTGTTTCAGTTTTTTATGATTCTGGTTTAAAGATGCAAAAGTTGTTCTACACCTGTCATAATGACCAGGCTGTTGTCTTTTATAAGGTGTGAATCACAAACCAAGTCAATAAGCGCTAGCTTGTACACAAAGTGGTGGCTCAACACTATTAAATTAAAGAAAACAACAGAAACAATGACCTAATTATGTCATCTTTGGGGTCACTGGCAAACAATTTGTTTTAGGATTGAGTTAGAATCTTTCTTTGTTTTTATGTAAAATGGGTCCTTAAATATGCCGTTTTCTATCATAATAAAGTGTGTGTACCTCTGTTTCAGCTCTCTGCCTCATCTCCTGGTGATACTGCTGTCGGATGAGATCCAACTGACGCAGATACTCCTGCACACACACAACATTCACTTTTATTTATTTATTTTTCTTTAATTCTTCAGTTGTCTCAGTTATCCTGTTACAGCTGATGTGCCTCTTGGGAGTCCCACCTGCTGTCCCTCCTGTCTCTTGTCCTGGGGCATGTATTTCTGTTCAGGTGGTCCCTCTTCTTGCTCCTGAGCAACAAACTTCCTGTTGTGCTCAGCTGTGCACAGACGCAAACCCTAACAGTCAGAGAGAAAAGGTCAGTGGTTACAGGTAAGTGAATAAATATAGTGGGAATTCTGTCACTTTAACCTTTATTGCTGCCAGCCTGACAATAACGTGCAGTATTAGTAGTCATTGACTTAATATTACAACTAATCAACTAAAATGTACAAACACAACAACAAAGTTATATGAATAAAAAGAGACTCCTCAGGCATCAACACAGGAGCTCTGTAGCCCTGCAGTCTGTAACGTTCAGACTTTAAAGTTAAGACTACCGGCAGGCCGTGGGGTTATTGAGCTTTCTTTTACCAGCTGTTTCTCTGCTCTCAGCTTGTAGTGGTTGACCTCCTGTCTCCTCTGCAGGTACTCATTACGAGCTGCCGCCACACTGATAGAAAAGGATGCAGAGACATTACTCCCAGATTATCAAAATTAAGTAAAATCAAGTTTCAAGTTTCACCAAATCAAATTCAAAAAATTAAACATGACAGATGCTCTATAATTAGTTAAAACTGACTGAGGATCAAGATTAATTAAATAGACAATAATTATACAATGAATTAATAGCCTTTTATGTTTAATTTTTTTTATCAGACTGCTTATTTTATTTATATTTTTTATTAAAAAGGTTTATTTAAAATTAATCGTGCACATTGACAAACATCTAAAAGAATTAGCTAAATAACTATTCTGCATCTGCTGTCCATTGACGGATGTTAAAAGTTCAGATAGAATAAAAAATGACAGATTAAACCTACAGCAAAATATAAAATCTGTAGATTGGCTTCAAGCATCATCATCATCATTCATTTATTTTAAACACAACTTAAGACAAATATGTACAAAATAAAACAAAAAGGACAAGGTTATTTAGAAAAGGACTCTTGATTGTTTCAATATCTTCAATTTAGCCACTCACAGCTGGTATGGTTCCATAGGAAGGGCATCTTGGTCTTCACATGGCAGCATCACATCCGTTACTCTCTCCTTAGGATCTGGAGGAAGACTAGGAGGAGGGACATCCTCCTTGTTCCTCCTCTGAAAAGCATCCAGCTGGGCATAGTAGTGCTGGTAAAGACTGGCCTGATGCTGACCACTAAATCTATAATTGTAGTACAGGCCAAAACTTTGTGTCCATAAAAAAAGCTCAAACATTTTTATTTCTCTGACAAGATGTATGAGAATTATTAATGCAACATGTATTTATAATATCAATAATATCAATATCAATTTGCATTTTCAACCATTTGACTTAAACAAAAACTAAAAGAAATTTTTGTCAGTGTCTTAAACTGTTATGTTAACATGCTGCATTTTAACATTGAACATTAATAATGATTAAGATATTTAGCATTAAAAAGGGATTATTAAGTCACATGGCCACAGAATAAAGCAGTTCTTTCCCACTCACCTTTGGTTCCCTGCAAACTCTCTGTTTGCAGCGAGTTGGCCTGATCGTTGACGTGGAGGCTGCAACAATAAATATAGCACAACAAAGACAAATGAGAAAAATGGAAAATTGAAGGCACTGAAATCTATTTAAATATAACTCTGTGAAGCATCTGCATGCATCCTTTAAAGAGTTTTTCAATCACTCTTCCAAATGTTTGATTTTAGAGCAGACTGAAAACATGTTTGAAAGTCACACATCTGCAGCTCATTCATAACAGATGTTATGTTGTGGTACTGGAATAGGAAATCTTTCTGTGTCATCGCTGATTTGTCTAATAAAGCTCAAAGTATATACAACTGGATCTACATCCTTAAGTTGTGTGTGTGGTCAATCGCTAAATGGACCTTTGAAATAAATAAATCTCAACAATAATATTATAGACCAGAAGAAAAGGAAATAATCTATATACACAATAAAGCATAAAACTTACCTGAAAGTAAAAAGAGCACACTACACAGGAATATACCAAAGATTCATCAGAAGAACAAAAGACTTCCACATGCTGAGAAATCAATAGGCACTTCCTAGAAAACATTACTGAGCCAGAAACCCTGCGATGAACCACCAACTCACATGCTGTTCTTTTTGTCTGGCTGCTGCTATTTCAAACCAGTCCCAAAATCCAATCATGAAGTTATAAAATATGTAAATGAGGACAGTAAAAGTAGTCAGTGTTGTGATCACTGAAAGCTCCCTCGTGAGCACTTTATTTCATCCTTCTGAGAACTTGGTAATTACAAAACAGAGACTTTTATAAATACATCAAAATACAATTTACTATGTTGATTAATTCTTTGTTCTTCCACTAAACACATCTTATCTACTGTAAGAGCTTTATTTAGCAGTTAAATTAAGATCGATTGTTGACTTTTAAATGGAGTTTTGGAGCTCTGTTTTAGTTTAAAGTTTTGTAATTAATGTAAGAATTCTTTCACATTTTCTGGTGATCCAATGCCTCCGGTCATGATTTCTCAGTATTTTTTCCAGAGATTTAAAGGAATGTGAAGATTGTTATTAAATACATAAGAAGCATTTTAGTTCATATTAATGTAAAAGATGGAAACTGGGGGAAACCGTGAGTCTGACTATGCTCATGTCTTGCAATGACGTTAGTAGTTTATTTAAAACTATTATTATTCCCTTATCCTTACTTTGTAGTGGGCAGGGGTTTTGACTCTAGACGACACTCTCCAGTTTGGTTTAGCTGGCAGTCTATTCCCAGTCCTCTCTGCTCCTCTGGCCTTCTGTTTCTTTGCTGGAAAATAAGTAAAGGATAAAAAAAAAAGAAGTGGATTTTCATTAAAGTTTTAGGTTTTTAAGTCACACAGAATGTGCTTTTTTTCTTACAATGGTTGCTTTCACCAAAGTATTTATTTTCTATCTAATTCTGTTAAAAACACAGAATTTAATATAAGACAGCAACACAAAAAAACAAACATAAAAGAGCATGAATGAGAGAGTAGAGATTGGTCAGAGAAACAGCAAAAAGCTATGAAGCAACACTTGAAAACAGACACACAATGTTCAAGACAAGCAGAAATCATTTCATGCTCTGATGTAACCATATAACATTGCAGGCCAAGATTTGGTTTGATTACACCGAGACTGACCCACATTTAGCTTGTTTCCCATGAATATGATGTAATCTGAAGAGAGTTATTAAACCTAGAGCCATTTCTCCTGAATTTCTTTTAATCCACCCACCCATCCATTTTCCATACACACTTATTTCAGTTGAGTTCAGGGTTGCAGGGAAGTGGAGGGGGACAGGGGCTGGAGCCTATCCCATCTGACTGAAGTTAATCAGTGGAAACTACAGCAGTGTCAGAAAACGACCACTGGGTGGTGCTACAATCCATATGCAACACAGGAAGAAAACTTTTCTGCAACTGGTGTAGGTCACGTGACATATTAAATCGTGAAAAGATCTACCAGCGCTTTATATTTAATATCACTTGTATCAAATGTTACCTATGCACTGATGCATGCACAATTTTATCAAGTTGCATTGTTTAGGCTCTTATCCATGAGTATAAACCACCACAGAGAAACTAACTCTCCTAAATTCACAGGACAATGAGCCCAAACATTATTGATAACGGAAGTTTTTTAATGATAATGCTTTCCTTTGCACTATTTGGAGCATTACCTGCTAAATTTGTAGCACTTGTTCTGGTTTTGGCAGTTTGTGGTGTTGCTGCTCTGTTTTGATGCAAAGCTGTGTCACTAAACTCCTCCTGCATCACCTGCAAACACAGGAAACCACAAACACACACACACACACACTCAAACATGTGCATAACCCTTTTAAAACCATCATTTTATTTACATAAAACATATCTGACTTGATGAGATTACAATTAGGATGTCTATAATTAAGATTATCTTTAAATTTAAGACAATTGAAAGCAACCTAAATCTGCTCATGTCAGTCTATTTATTTCGGCAGAAGTGGAAACAACCCCATCCAAAAAAACTTAATTAGAAATCAGCTTTCAGCATTCCTGCATTTCTTTTCAAGTATTTCTACCAAATATAGACTGAGATAAGGGTTTGGTTAACTAAACCATAAATTTATTACCTGAGCATCCAGATGTTTGCTGATGTGCTTCTCTATGAAGGGACGTCTGAGGACTGAGCTAACTGAGGGCCGGTCTCGGGGGTTGACCTGAAAAACAGTGTTTATGTGTTCATGTGTGTGCCCACAATGACACATGTTCATTACATTACACTGTTCATACCTAGCAGATATCACTATCCTAGAAATAATCTAAGTTATTTACAGTCCTGGTCTTTGAAAATTATGTGGGAATATATTTGTAATGATATGCCGATTCCGAATCTGTGCCATGTCATATCATCGAATGAATTAGACACAAGATTGTAAACCTGCTGTAGACTATATGTTAGAATATAGTCATTCCAAAACACATCTATTATGCAAAGCAGCTTAAAGTCAAGATGAATCTTGAATAAAATAACTGTAGGTCATATTTGTTCAGACCTTCTGACTCTGACTGTTCTTGATGTCAGCTCATGAAATTATTTCCTACACAGTAAGATTTTCTTGTTTGTTTACAGTAATTTACAACACTGTAAATTTCCACCATTTCTTTATGATTATAACAAATTTATTTTGGATTATTTTATGCTATGATTTTTTATTTTTTATTTTTTTTTGTTGCTTTTAGCCTTTTTGTCTGAAACGAAAGTAAACAAATAAACAATAAAAACAGTTGTGATTTTTCTCAAAAGAAATTGCGTAAATGGTATTTCCACCAACAGTGTCAATAATCAACAGACTGCAGCATCGACTGTAAACAAAGGAAGCTTCCTTTCAGGCAGCTCAGGCTAACATCCTGAACAGCTGCTAAAATAGTTTGTGACTTTTATACAAAATAATGCTGCTACAATCCTAAGAAACAAGGATTGTAATCATATATGATCACTGAAAACTAAGGGACATCCATGTAAAAGAAAAGAAAAAAGGGAAGAAAGAAAACCAAAGAAAGAAAGAAAGAAAGAAAGAAAGAAAGAAAGAAAGAAAGAAAGAAAGAAAGAAAGAAAGAAAGAAAGA
>JBAMHW010000014.1:5586662-5602894 GCA_037177495.1 Rhadinocentrus ornatus | reverse complement strand
GAAAGAAAGAAAGAAAGAAAGAAAGAAAGAAAGAAAGAAAGAAAGAAAGAAAGAAAGAAAGAAAGAAAGAAAAAGAACATATTATAAGAATTATTTTCTTATTGGTAGAAAGAGTAAACAAAAGTACACTAGTATTGTAGACTATATGTAGTTAATAAATAAAAGGGCTTTATAAACAGCTCTATACTAGTACAAATACACAACTGTCAGCTCCGCCTTTATTTTGTGAGCCAATCATATGATTTTAAGAAAAATAAAAAAGTAGTGGGAAAAAGTACAAAGTCATAGAAATATTCATCTCAAGTTTCTTAGTAATATAAGTAATCAAAAATATGCAAATGCACTAGTTAATTTACAAATCTGAGTAACATCAGCAAGTAACTGCTGTTGAAGTATCAGTCAAAAGTCCAGGTGCAAGGTTCAATGTGTGTGTTTGAGGTAAACACACAAACACAAACATTGCAAAAACAAGAAAAAACAAGAAAAAAATGTATTAGCATGTCAAACCTTAAAGAGTTGGGTAACTAGCAGACGAAGGTCGTGGGAGTAGCGGCTGGGTACTGGGGTGTAGCGGCCTCTGCAGATTTTACTGACCAGCTGGTGCAGGCTGCTGCCCTCGAACTGCAGGTGACGAGAAACAGACACACACATAAATAAACACATCATCATTTATAACTCAGATTATCTGCATACATATCCAACTTGCTTCAACTAATTTAAGTTTCCACCAACCTCAACGTGTTATCTTTCACATCAAGACTCTTTTTTTTCCTATCTAGCTCTATAAACATTGAAAATGAGCTTTCGTTTAGCCTCTGATATGTTTAGTTGATCTGTTATGGTCTACATCTGTACGAAACAAAAAACATTTTTTCTTTGTATTGAATGAGATGACTTTTCCTTTGTACTTATGTCCAGATAAAAGCATAGTTTCGATGTCTGTAGAGTCACCATTTGGAGTCTTTTCGGCATCTTTAAAATTAAATTGTGTGAGGTGAGTTAGTACACAACTAAATGAATGCCTTCTACAGGACTGATTAGCATCAGTGCTAGCATTAGCCCTGGGTTAATGTAGCTGTGAATGTAAAGCAGCTGTTGATGTGCAGGGTACGGTATGTCTTACTGGATGCCTCAGGGTGCAGAGTTCATACAGGACACACCCCAAAGACCAGATATCCCTGTGGAGGGGATACACACATTGAAACATTGATCTAACTGAATCAGCCTTATAGACAGACTGCCTGATTTTCATGACATCAACCACAAATATCCTCCCAGCTGATGTTCATCAGCCCAGCACATTAATCAAACATGTCTCTAAGTTCATCCCAAAACATCACATTCAGTACATCTTACATAACGCAACATGTTTCTTGTTGAAACAGGATGTTAATTCCCTTGAGGTAAATTCCTAAAGATGGGGGGAAAGCCACAATGTTAAAAGCTGTGAAGTCACTAAACCGAGAACAGCACTGACACAAAGGTCCAGTCAAAAAATTCTGGCATTTGCCCTCTTTGCTCGGAATCAAGTATGAGGGCGAGTGTGTGTTTGCTCTAGTACTGACATCTTAGTGAGGACCAAAAGTAGTTTAGACTTTAAGAATGAGGACACATTAAGATAATGTTTTAAGTTGGGAATCAATTAGGCTTAGATCAGGGGCCAGAGTGAAAATGATGTCAAGAAGCATCTCTGTAATACAAACAAGAGTGAGTGAGTGTGGGACGAAGGAAGCAACGCTGATCTTAGCTGCATCAAAACGAGGTTGCAGATGAGAACAGAACAATGATTCTCACAAAGGGAGGCAAAATAACGTCATTAGAGACGATTGCATGAGCAAGTTTACTGTTAGCAGGCATGAATGTGTCTATGTGTTTGTACATGTTTTTCTGCAATGAACACCCTCCTAGTGAATGTAATGCAACTGAAACCAGATCATGTCAGGATGATTACACAACCAAGAACTATTATTACGCCCACAGGCTTATCAACAGCCACAGCCAGAGAAATCCACAAACTCACACAGGGTCAGAACTCAATTCAACCGGGGCAGTTTACAAACTCCATTCCATGTAGAGCAGCTATCCAACCATAGCTTAACCACCATGACTGTGAAATAGATATGAATTTGTCTCCTACATGATTGGACTTGACTCCCAGATGGCACCCTTCCACTTCAAGGAAAATGTCCTAACTGAGCCAAAAACTATTTAGAGCTTCTGGATTTGCTGCCATGTTCTAAATCCCAAAACATGCATGGAATAGCGTTTCCTACCTCTGCCCACAAGTTCCCAGCAGACTGCCCTCTGGGAATATATTGTGGTCTATGAGGAAAATGTTTTGAGGAATGCAGTTGAAGTTTTCATAATATCATATTATATGAGAATTTTCTCATTTATCTGGTGCTAGAAAAAGACCCCCTCATTAAAAATTATTCAAATAAAGTAAATAATCATTTGGAAAAAAAGAACTATATTATATAAACACAAAGAAAGTATTATATACTATAGAAAGGAGATGTGATAGAAAATTAACCTATGGAGTCTCCTGGTGGTTCAAGTATTTGTCATGGACGGGAATCATCATCTGATGACGGGGCGGAGGAGGAAGAAAAGGATTATGATGATGGTGATATAATGTTTTATCTGGCACTTGTAAGGCAGAAATACTGCCACAGAGAATGCTTTCTGGGGGCTTCACATACTTACGTCTTGTTGTTGTAGGGCCGACTCTCGCAGATCTCTGGGGACAAGTAGTATGGTGTCCCGACACAAGTCCTGGCCAGCTCCATGGTGCTGCACATTTGACGAAACCAGCACATTCAGTCAGGGCCCAACACGTAAAGAAAGGGAATTTTCAGATAAACTAAAACTACCATTTTCTATTTACAGTGCAATGATGCCAGAAAGTGCATACTATATTATTTGTGGGGACCTGTTTCTAAAATTGACAGATAGAAGCTTTCAGCTCTATAAACATTTGTCAAACATAATTAGTTGATATAAAAGGAGCCTTGTTCTAAGAGAAATATAGTCCTCCTCATCTTATATCCAGGCTGGGAAATCTGTCATGTTCTTCTCTTTGCCATAAAAACAAAGCAAGCAAAGAAAGTAAACACCCGTTCTTTTCCGCTTCTGCAATTATTCAACATAACTTATATAAAAAAGGAAATGTCAGAGCACTAATTCAGATAAAATAAAAATAAAAAACTAAATAAATCAAAATCAAACAACTTGAAGAGTTGATCAACTCTCATGTCAATTTCACACTGGGAGCATGGTGTGTGCAGAAGGTGACGCTCGGAATTTTGGTTCCCAAATGAACAAACGAAAGCCGCCACACCTGCTGTGTCAGACAAGCATCTCAGCTGCAGCTCGAGCTGCGCGGCAACCACAAGAAATCTTGATATTTTTTTTATGTGGTTTCTATTTTTACTGTGTGAACGAGAGAAGATCGGAGACGTGGTTTTCAGTAAATACATGTCTTTGACAAGATGCCCCAGTAAGTACACAGACATAAAAATACAGCTTATGTGTGATGATGATGATTGATAATAATAATGATTTTCAGTTCATGTTAACAACTGAATTTGAAAGCTCTGAAGTTATACCTGGGTAACTTTTATGTCTTAACTTTTCAAGCAATTTCTAACATGGATTACAAAACAACTTCTATTCAGAGCCAGAGGATGATGGGCAGTATTGGTACATTGCAACTGTGCTGCAGCAGAAAGAAAATAAGACTTGATTCTCTGTGTGCAAATTTTATATTTCAGGTCGTATTTAGGCAGAAATATAAAAAATTATGAAGGCTTCATAAAGTTAGAAGCATCACTGTATAACATACATATGTGTTACACAATTTGTCATACTCTTTAACTGCCTGTCACAGCGATTCACCACAGGCAGACTAAGGTATTATTTCCACGGCCATTTGTTTATGTGTCCTGAGTGACAGTTTGCGGGTTGATAATCAGTTGTTTGGAGGTTTTCCATGTGCTCAGTGATAGAGTGGACAGCTGCACTCTGTGTGTGTGTGTGTGTGTGTGTGTGTGTGTGAAGATTGCACTGACTTACTTATTTAACATTCTTGCGATTCCAAAGTCCCCCAGCTTTGCTTTCATCTCTCCATTGGTTAGGAAGATATTCTAGACCATAGGGAGAGCAGCAATGAAAGCGTGCTTGTGTTGTGTATGTGTGTGTGCGTGTGTGTGTGTGAAAACAGATATGACTGATGATAGATAGTAATGGCTGGGAACAGAGATGCAGTCTGTGGTCAGTCTTGCTGAGATATTCTGGGAGTTGGCACACAACATGGTCTTTGTTCAGAGCAAAACTGATCTCAGGACAGTTCAGCTGTACAATCCAGCAAGCTCTGTAATGATAATGCTTGTTAATTAAAAAGCCTGGCCTCAGGGACTGTGGATAATGTTGTTCACTATGTATATGCCCTGCTAGGAATGCAAGGAGTACACTCTGAAGGTTTCAATGCTCACATGAAGTGGTCAGCTCAGTTTACAATCAAACGCTGTTGCTGTGTTCAGAGTGGCTTTTTATCTTGTAGATCAGTGGTTCCCCCCCTTTTTTTTACGTCACATACCACCTCAGAAGATATCAACCTCTCTAAGTACCACCTTTATGACTGACATTAAAATACAGTAGTTAAAAAACCTACCCTTTTCCATTAGGCTTCAGACGGAGTTCACCAGAACTGTCACCTAACTCAAGGGTAAACCCTCAGCAAAGTAAATATTAACCATGAGGGGTCTGAAACTATTTTGGTTGTTTAGATACCTTTGAGTTTTCTTTTAAAATTGTAATTGTCATTCTAAATGACTGAATTAAAGAAAGCAGGATCACAGATCTCAGCGTGTCAAAAGAAAGCTTTAAGAAAGAGTTAATTGTTTTACCAGAAGGTGTGTTTATGAACTCAAGACTGTCTTAGAACGAGAAAATGCTGGTTTTGAACATGAACAAACAGGATGTTTGAGAATGTGGAGCAGTGCAGTGGGTCAGTTACCTGAGCTTTGATGTCTCTGTGGAGTATCTTCCTGTCGTGGATGTGTTTGAGACCCAGGCAAATCTGAACAAACCAGTCTATGATCTGAGAAACACACACAACTACCCCTGAATGACTGTTTTGATGATAATCCTTACAAAAACATCAGTATTTTTTAGTAATAATGTTGTCTACACAAAGGGCATTACGCTATGAGGACTTGCTTTTCATTCCAATGCAGATAAGCCCCAATTTAAACTTGCTTTACTTATGATAAATTCTTGGTTGAAGATTAGAGAAAGGAAAGATGAGGTTTATGTTTGGGATAGGGCAGGGTTAGTTACTGGATGGACATGGTGTGTTCACCTTCTCCTCGGTGAAAGAAACTCCTCTCTGCATGTTGATCTTCTTCATCAGATCTCCTCCATCACAGTACTCCATCACTATATACAGGCAGCCCTCCTCTAAATGATACAGAAAATACCACGACACAGACATAAAACATACATGAGCCAGTAGATGTTCTGGATGGATGTTCATACTCTCACCTTGAAATGATGTGAGGAAGGAAACTATGTTGGGGTGTTCCATCTTTGACAGAAGTGTCACCTCTTTCTCTGATGCTTCCTTTTCTCTCACTGACATCTGAGCAAAAAACACACTTTTAAACCAACATCACAGCACTAATTCTGTAAATTAGCATAATTATATACCAGCTGGGTGACAGCTTGTTAAATTTATAAAACTCTAAATAATGTCTGGTTTTATGTTATTCTACTGTGTATTGCAACAAAATATCCTGTGTGTTGTCTTTGTTTCACTTTTAGAATAGAGAAATAAAATGGGGCATTTCTTTCATGTTAGACGCAGAAAAAGAATTACTCTCTTCATGATAAGACAAAATAGTCATAGATGGTATTATTAATTGGGGCGCGTGGCTTGGCAAGGTAGAGCGGTCGTCTTGTAACCCGAGGGTTCGATCCTCAGCCAAGTCAAGTTCATGTTGAGGTATCCTTGGGCAAGACACCGAACCCCTAATTGCTCCTGATGGGTCGTGGTGAGCACCTTGCATGGCAGCTCCATCATCAGTGTGTAAATGTGTGTGTGAATGTGATGTATACTGTAAAGCGCTTTGGATAAAAGCGCTATATAAATACGGACCATTGAACATTAATTGCCCTTGCAACCTAATATGACTACCAACAGAGAAAAGGCTGTCATATTTTATAGATTGCATTTTTTTTAAGTTTAACTCAAATTTATTATTAAGTTCTGATTAAAAATATCTATTAAAATTTGTTTCATCTTAGTGGCCTCCAGCCAGCAAAGGAGATCAAAAACAAATACAATGCTGCTGCTGCTGTTGTACCTTCCTGAGGCTGATCTGTTTGACTACACATTGCTTGTCACTTCCCTTCTTGTGTCTGACCAGGAAAGCTTTCCCAAACGCACCCTCTCCAATCTGTCGGATAATCTCATAGTTGTCCATAACACCTGGTCCTGTGACAGACAACAGAAAAACATTGTTCACAGAGATATCAGGGGCACCTATTTCAGATTTTTACCTTCAACAGAAGTTTTCTGAGGAAGAACATGTCTTGTTGCCATTATTGTTGGCAGCTTTTTTGTTTATTTTGTAATAATTTTCTATTTGGATATTTTTTATTAATCTGCCTAAAAGTGTTAACTGCATTGTTGGACTTAAACTAATTAAAAAACAGTCAATTATACAGAATTATACAAGATGAAAATCATCACTTTAAATTGTTTCTTTTTGCTAATTTAAAGTAAACGTATCTAATCAAATCAGACTAATATAGATAATTGTACGCATAAACTGCCAATAAACTTGGAAAGATTTGTTAACATTTATTTGCGATCATAACTGACAAAGACAAGCATTAAATTTGAACACGTGATTAAAATAAGCAGAAAATATTTTTTTTAAAGATCAAATTTTTTTTTATGATGTACTAAAACAGTAGGTAATCTTGCTAATGATAGTAAGGATATCTCAACACCACGGCGCCATTCCGATAGTTCTCGAATAAATTGTCTAAAGTCAGTTCATAACAAAAAAGAGTTGTCACAGTTATATTCTTCGACAACAGCCTATGAATTTCTTTCATAACACGCTAAGGGCTGTCACTTATTTCGTATTTGGATAATGTTCAAGATACACTAACCGCGCCTACACGTATGTTGCCATGGAAACGGCAACAATGTCAGCAAGCTATCGAGTTAGCATGCTAATATTAACTTCACCGTCAACAACAAAAAAAACGCTTAATCTTTTTTTTTATTTTATTTTTTTTTAATGACAGACAAAATTTTTTACTTACCTTACATTTACATAAGTAAACGTGGCATACTAAAAGAAAACGATAAGGACTAGTTTAAAAAAGTCTTGAGACTAGACTGTCGCCGACAACAAAAAATAAAAACCATGATATACGGCAAGTCGGAGGAGAAGCAGCACATGATGATGGGAGTTGTAGTCTCTTCCAATTCCCGGAAACAGTGTCCTGGGACGTTTTTTTGTTTGAGTAGTAAGGTTCTGGCTTAGTCCTTTCGTGGCACAAACAACTGTATGTATCACTGTAATAGTTTTTTCTTCAAGGTGAAGGCTGTTGAGCAGATAAACACGTTTAAAGTTATTTTTACAGGTATAACTTCTGGGAAAAATGAATGATTCCTGCTTGTGTTTATTCTTAATTTTAGTTATGGAACACCAGTTCAACTCAGTTGCATAGCCTTTTTTAAATTCTCTGTTTTTAATTATTGAAATTTCTCATGTAAAAAAAGAAAAGAAAAAAAAGAACACAAAATGAGATTTTAGATTTGTATATTTGTCATGTGCAGGCAAACACACAAACTTATCAAGGCAATGAATTTAATGAACAAGAATGAATCAATTCAATATTCACAATGGTTAAAAACAACACCAATAAATGGGAAAGCAGAGTACAAAACAAACAAAAGCCAAAGTTTTTGAAAGTGTCAAAATATAGAAAAAATACATGCAAATAAAGATAAGTAAACTTTACAAAAGAAATGTACAATAGTTAAAAAAATAAGAATGTAAGTTGTTGTTCATATGACTCACAAGAATTAATTTATTACCAGCCTAAATTTGCAATCAAACTGTATAACAGTGAACACTTTATAATAAAAGCAGAAGTAAAATATGTGATGCTTTAATATAACATTTCACTGGCTTATTTTTCATTAAATGAGTTATCATCTAAAAAGTTACAAATTTCATGAAGTAGAAATCATCTGAAACCTGGTCTTAGTCTTGGTTAACAAGCAAACTGTTTGACAAGTAAACAAACAGCAGATAATGACAGGTATTTTAAATTGTGCCATGTTTATATTCTGCACAGTCAATGCAAAGTCGCTATTTTCCACTATTTTCACACTTTGCCTGCTCAATATTGAACGATTTATTTATTAATTTTTTATGACAGGATACTTTAAACACATTCAATTGTGGTGATGACATCAAACGATGGAGAGGTCTGTAATTCTCATCTGTCCAGCGTGTAATCAGAGCCAAAAGCTTCACAAGAGAGTGTAAAGACTCCGTCCTCAGCATAGCAGCAGAGGTTTGGTACTTTATTCAGCCACAGATCAAATTGCTGTTATCAGATTTTAGCCATCACACCCCAAAATTTACACGAATGTCTAAAAACAAATTAATATATTTAATGCAAAATTACTGCCACTGCATGTGTAATTTAAGTGTTTTATTTATAGTTTATTCATCACAGCATGCATGATTATATTTAGTTGAAACATGCTTTATCAACACCTTAGTCTTTGTGTGAAGCCAGGTTAAGCATGTTCTAAGTACTAGATCTGAGTAGTAAAAGAGGAGATTTTTAATTATTAATTTATGAATGAAAATAATGTAATGTCTTTGAACAAATGACAAATATTATTGTTCTTGTTCATCATTCAAAATCTGTGTATGTAAACCTATGCAGGGCAAATAAAAGAATTTGTTTAACACGATTTACAAATAGAAAAAGATAGCAGAAATTAATAACCGTTACACATTTTTACAAAGACAGAATACTACTTCTTTAAAAGATGTAGACTTTAAGAGACCAAACTCCTTGGGTAGATTATCCAAGACCTTTAAGTTCTGTCAGCAAGGACCTGGTTCTCATTTCAAATCTAGACCCAGGAGGACCCTGAATCTTAGTCTGAATACTTCAGCTTGCACCCAAGATGGTGAGAGCGAAGCAGCTCAACACACAGACATCAAAATGTCATACTTCTTAAAAAAAAAACTTTAAAACTAGTCCATAATCATGTCTTTTGTATCTTTTCCTGGTTAAGATCAGAGACTTCTACAAGTATTAAAGAATATAGAATGTGTTCATTGTAAGATCAAAGTGTTTTGGCTTCTGAACTACATCAGGATCTACTAAATAAAGACCATAAGCTTGATAGAGACTACAACCCAGAACAGTTTTAACAGCATTGTTTAAGCTTTCATCTACATGTCACATAAAGTCAAGTGAATGCCAATGTTAGTAGCGTATCATCTCCATATATTGTTTAATTCATCAGATCAGAGTTCAGCTTTTCATGAAGGTGACCCAGCATGCACCTTCTTAGCACCTGGCCTATTTCCCATGATCCTCCTGTTCAAGGTCCTCTCATTAGCACTTTAATCATGGACAAATTTCCACTGTGATCAGATGACAGGCTTGACAGAGACAGCAGATCTTGTGTTGGTATCTGAGAAGACGATGTCATGTGATGGCCGCGCAGCCACTCACCACATCGGGTCTCACTTTCATATCGATAGTACACATAAGTAGTTAAAAAAGCACTCAGATCATTAATGTAGCAAAAAGTCAAAGTAATGACCAAACAGAAAAAACAACAACAAAAAAACAGACATCGATTAGTTTTTTTTCTATTTTGTTTATTTTGTTGGTCTGTTCATATCTTTAAAGAGATTATTGTATATACACAAATTAATAAAACAAGAAAAAAATTATCCCCAAAAAATTACACATTCAGAAAAAAAGAGACAAGCCTGTAAAAAAGTTTACCATAAGTGTATGTTTTCTTTTCCTTTTTTCTTAAATCTCATATTTATTCAAAGCTGAAGAAAATAAAAACACCTCCACACTCTTACTTTAAGGGAATTTTCCAGTTAAGAAAAACTGGTGCAGTGTGATAATAGCTACAGCAGACAAAATACAAAAAAACAAAGCTTCCCTGGACTGATAAGGTTAAAAAGAAAAATCGGGAACAGTCAAACAAAAATGGCCTTTTCTCTTGAAATCATATATTTGAACTGAAAGAAAGGCAAGAAATTTACCCATGTCCATTAAAATAAATGTTTATGCTATTTTTGTAATTGCTTTGATTAAAACTATTTATAACTTGAATACTCAGCTGAATTCAAGCTAGTTCATTTCTGTAAGGAATCACAGACGATCTTCGTGCAGAAAGTGGAAAATTACTCAACGCTTCACCTTTATTTACTTAAAAAACAAACAAACAAACAAACAACTATTTACCAAACAGCTTCACATTTCACTCCCCTCACTTACTCAAACTACCTGAAGGAAAAGGACAGAAGAAAGACAGGTGAGGTCAACAACAGTCTCATTGCACGCCAGCGAGCTGGAGAGGCGACGAGGCATCCTAAGGCTCGCAGATCAAAGTCTCCATCACAAACTTGTTCTCGAAGTGACGGATCTTGTGGCAGTTCAGAACTTCGCGCTTCTGCATACCTGTGAAACAACAAGATTATTTATTGCTGCATGCGGGCGTTCGGAGTGTCACTTTGCTGCTGAAATGTGCAAAATATTGCTCTTCCTCTTTCAGGCAAAAGGTTTCTAAGAATGACTTAAGCTCTAAGCTGCTCAATACCTTAAACTGGTTACTTTGTATGTCTATAAATGGCAAAGCTGCTAATGTTCTATACACTCCAGTCACAGTTCCACTTAAAATATCTACCAAGAATCCTGTCTCTGTGTTGCAGCTTGTAGGTTTCTTTGCCAAGGCAGAGGTTGGCGATGAAGAAGCCGAGCTTCTCGACGTGCTCCAGACGCTCAGTCACCATCATCTCCTCACGGACCAGATACGTCTGCGGCAGGTAGCTGCCAGCCTGGAAAGACAGAGGAAAGAAACCAAACTGTGTTTAAGAACAAAGTCATATTTTTGTCACTTGTAAAAAAAGATCTGCTTTGCCTTCATTCAGAAGTGCTATATACTCTATAGTGAAACGTTCTTTAAAAGTTGCAGGGACACCATTTGTTACCTTGATGTTGATAAGCACTTCCAAAAGATCTCTGGGAGGCATGACGACAGAGGTGTTGAGTGGGATGACGTAGCACTTGTTCAGGTTCAGATCCAGGTAAGCAGTTAGACTCTGAGAGAAAAAAAGAGCATCAGTGAGAAGCAAGAAATACTCAAATAGTAATTTGATAAATATCTGATTCTTATAGTTTATGACCTATCCACAAAGTTAAAATCAGTAGCTAAATGATTAATTGGGAACCGACAGAATGTCAGTGATGAAGGATAAGGGGCGGGGCTACATCATCCAGCTCAAGGTGAGAGTTTGAGCAGTCTCACCCGCTGGAAATCGTGAACAATTTGAGCTGGGTCTCCATCATCAAAGTCAGGTACAGGCACATTAATGAGCTCCACCTGCTCCCTCTCCAGGACCTGGATGCTCTCCTCCACAAGCCGCAAGTGGTACCCATTGGGTAGGTCCACCTCCACCTACAGCACACAGTCAAGACAAATAGCCATTTCAGTGGTAACCAGTTTTAAACAATTAAGCCGACAGCATCTGTCTTCTGTCACATATTCCAAAACTTAAAAAAAATATAAAGAAAAAGCAATGTGTTACCAAATAAACTGATATATTCAGAGTTTTAACATACGTCCTCCTCCTCCTCCCGGATCATGTAGTTATCCTCAACGTACCGTGCCCCACAGAAATACACCTGGTCATTATTCTGAAGGATGAGGGACAAAGTTGAAAAAGAAATGACAAAAAAAATCAGAAAAAATAGAAAAGTGGAGGCAACAATGATGTAAACATAGTGCTGGACAATAATTCAATATTGATAAATATCACAATATATTTTAATTCACTAACAGTGATATGAGTTTTGAACACATTTCTGATATTTCGATATACATACAGTAAAAGACAACAGCGTCTCACTTACTGGCGTTCAAGCCCACCCAAGCCCAGCAGCAGCAGTCGGCTGTGCTCAGCGCGAGGTAGAAGGCTAAGCTAGGCTAGGCTAAGCTCCAACGCTGCTAGTTTTAGCTACAAAATGAGTGCTCATGACCGTAATGCAAACGTGACTGAACATGATTGTACAAGAGAAGAGAAAGCAGACAAAATAGTCGATGAGAGAGGAAAGAGCAACTCGGTGGTACAGAAGTGGTTTGGCTCAGTGTCGCCAACTTAGCGACAGATATAGCAACTTTTTCTGATAGTATTGGAGACTTTTGGAGACTGATGTAAATGAACGTAGTTTACTTTTCTCAATGAGGAGTAGGTGCTGGAAGGCCCCTCCCTTGTCCGCGCTGGATGATCCCGCCCTGGCTTACCGTCAGATAGTAACACCTATTGATGAGGAGTGTGGACAAGAATATTTAAAAAGTTGAAAGTGTTGTGATATGTTCCAGACTCCTAATTTAAAAAAAATTACACATAATAAAAATTAAACTAAAGAAATAAGAAAAAGTTGACTGAAGAATTTTATTTAATTTTATTATGTTTCGCCGGTCAGATGATGACGTCATTTAGTGACTTCTAAGACTTTTAGGATAGCCAATAGCTACTTTACTTAGAGTTGGCAACAGTGCATCTGAAGCATTTCCAATCATAGAATATGCTGAGTCAGAACATGAAGCACCAATTGTTGCTCACTCTTTTTTGTTTATTGTAGCAATTTTGAGCACTTTTATTTTTAAGCCTAGTTGAATTACCTTTGTTTAAATCTATAAGAATAACATAATAAGCCTAACTTGTGGTTTAAAGTTAAAAAGAAAGGTAAAAGTTTTATTTGATCTTAGATGAGTATTTTAAATTCCTTAGTTTGAAGGCTAATTTAGCCTTGCTAAATACAAATAAAAGGTGAACATTAATTTATTGTACAGTTTTTATTTCTAAAGTGTTATACTGGAGGAGTTTCGTAGACTTGGCAAAATAATTTTTAGTTTTACAGCATCTGTTGTGGCATTTTTTCTGAGGCTTTCTTATAGTTTATATTGATATCTGAATTATATCGTATCGGCCGAAATTAAGAAATAGATTGTGATACAAGTTTTGGCCATATCGTCCAGCCCTATGTAAACATAAGAAAAACATTAAGAAGAACAAAGCACATCAAATATGAATTAAAAATGGGAAAATGAAGAACAATTCTCAGTGCTCGGGCATATCCATACAGCGTCGTGTTGCAGTTTCTCTTTTGCTGGAACCACACAAATTCAGCAGGAAGCTCCAGAAATCCGGAGGCATGTAATCAAAAACCATCACAAGGGAGCGCTTTTGTGTAACCGTGCAGCAAGCGGGGGTGCACGTCTAGCCTCAGCGTACCTATGCGGAGTGCGACCTTATGCAGACGCAGCGCGAGTATAAATCCAGCTTTATGTGTTCAGAATTTAAATAAAAAATAAGAACAATAAAAACCACACTAAGTGTGGAAAATTACATTAATGTCTGCAGCGAATTTTTAAAAAGACAAACATTACTTGAGCATGCTTTATTTATATCTAAAGGTCTAAACAGTACTTCCTTCATCTCCTTCTTTATTTTTTTTTACTTTAATATTAATTTATATTAAACCGCTCCTAGACATCGTCGAATCTTCGGCTTACCTCATGGGCCAAGTGCTGATACACGTAAGCTCCTGTAAACACCATGCCAAACAGGATGAGGGCAAGGCCAAGGCACATGCACCAGCACCAGGTGCGAGAATTGTGACGCACAATCAGAGCACCCTCCGGATCCTGCAGGGGAGATAAGACAACATCGGCTGGTTAGAAAAGATTTGGTTTGATGGTTCCCACCATATTCATATGTATTCATTAATCAAAGAGACAGTAGCTCCTTAAATGTATTTAACTCAAACAATGGTAATAATCAAACAACTGCATCAAGTCTAAGTCGATGAACTGCTTTCAGGACAAACTAAGAAAGCAAATTATCAAAAATTGTTTCCACAATGCAGTCAGTCCCGATTCAGCGTTCACACAGGTGCAAATATAAAGCAGAAACATCAGCTAACCCAAACTTGAGAATCTTCTAATGAAGAAGATGCATGAAAATGTATATATAAAAAGGAAGATACACCAGGACGTCAGGCAATGGAATTATTTAATTTCTAAACGCAAACATATGTTGTGAATTGGTAATGTACTCACATTATATCTTCATGCAGAAAATGTCCCTTATAAGTTATTTTTAACATTATTTAGTCATCAGTATCGATAGATGTGTGCAGAGGAAGCATTTTATGGCTGCTCATTGTGGTGCTATCATGTCTGGTTTACTTCTCTTTTACCTTTTTAACTGTCTCTGTTTAAAGTCAGTTATAAAGAAAAAAACCTTAAACATATTCAAGAAGTGATTTTAAAGTTGAATTTGGATTCAATAAAAGCTCAATATGAATCAGAATTCCACCAAAGATGCAGGTCAGCTCCTGGTGTAAGAAAAAGAAGTCATATTCAGAGCAAAGCAGCCAGACTTGACATAAGTCTATAAACTCTCCAAAGACAGACAGCTAGAGGCTAGGGTGTGGTATGAGTATGTGTGTGTGTGTCTGTGTTATTGTGTGAAAACAAAGGCTTTCTTTTGATCAAATGAAGGAGGCTCCACATCTTTTCAGGTTTTTCGTTACAATGCAAAATACAGACAGGAGACCAGACACAAAGTGACAATGCAGAAAACGACGAGGTGGGGAAAAAGATGGGAACGTTTGGGACTTTTAGTACTTTGCTGTTACTTAAGTACACTCAATGTGATGCACAGTGTGATTAATTAAAACCAGAACCAAAAACAGAACCACCAGCAACTTGTGTTTTTACCTACGTTCTTGTTTAATTAACTTATTTTGCCAGATTTCTAGATCAATCGTTCCCATTTTATCTTTGGTTTTAATCCCTTTACTAGAGAGCAGCATTCAGCACATCTCATTGTGCTTGTCTGAAACACGTGAGAATAGAAATTATGTATATTTGTGTGTGAATTAACAATCCAATATAGAGCATAAGAATAAGAGCTGAACAAGGGAAAAATGTGGTAAATAATCAACAGCTTAGAAGAAATGGGGGCTGATTAGCAGATAATCTATTGGTGGATACTGATCATGGACATACAGGCCCAGTCTCTGTCAGAGGAAACCTCAAGAAATTGCCTGCTTTCATTTCATTCTTCTTACAAAAAAAAGACAAAAAAAGAACTTTTTCAGACTAGAATCATTAACTTGAACCATCCGAACTGTCTCTCTGTTGTTGGTTTCCCCTGCTTACCGCCACTTCTTGTTTTTACTGCTGTTACTGTAAGTCTGAAACTACCACCTGGTATTTTCAGTTCCAGTAACATGTTTTGTTTCTCATGTTTGTTTTTTTCTTCTTAAACACAAACTTTACAATTTTAGACCTGTAAGAATTAAAAAAGCAATTCAGCTCCTCGTGACCTCTTTTGGTCAAACTATCTCAGATTATTAACTTTCAGTTTATAAACCAAATATTTAGTCTATGGCATATCAAAGACAGTAAAACATCATACCTAAAGTATTTAAATTATATTATATTTACACTACCAGTGAAAAATTTGACATGCACTTTCCCAATAATAATCAAACCGGCCAACATAACATGAACTCTTTGAGGCTGTGTGTATTGTATTATCAAATTTGAGATTGCATCACTTTATGTTGAAAACTTTGTTTACAATCTGTTTTCTACCCCCTGGTAAATACCATTTGCACAGTAATGATCTACACATAATCAGTATTATTTTTGTTTAATGTTTTTTATATTTTGTTGAAGAGCCAAATAAAGACTTCATCCATCCATCCATCCATCCATCCATTTTCTTCCGCTTATCCGGAGTCGGGTCGCGGGGGCAGCCGTCTAAGCAGGGAAACCCAGACTTCCCTCTCCCCGGCTACATTCACCAGCTCATCCGGAGGGATCCCGAGGCGTTCCCAGGCCAGCCGAGAGATGTAGT
>JBAMHW010000014.1:5570592-5585056 GCA_037177495.1 Rhadinocentrus ornatus | reverse complement strand
CCCTCCGCCTCTGCCCCCCTCTTTTCCTTTTCTTTTCTCTCCCGCTCCCCCAGAAACAGTATACATGTGCTTGGTTTGTATGAGTTTGTGTACGATTGAGCCTTTTTACTTTTTGTTCTTCAATGGGTGAAGGCTTTTAAAACACACTAGTGACATTTCTGCTTTCAAGATGTCTTAACTCCTGTTTAAAATTTGCCGTTGGATTTGACGTTGTGTCAGCACAGCTGTAGCATTGGTGAGAATACGGTTTATCAAGTCATGAAAGTCATACATGAGCCAGTTCTATCCGACAAGAAAACAAAACAGCAACGCTGTTTTTGCAAACATCAGTGTAGCAACTAGAACCCTTAACTTATCATACCCTTTGCAAGCTAAAATGTCCTCGTGACGCTTTTCCTGGAATGTGATAAGCTGAGTGAGGATGAATGCTGGGAAAAGAGGTACCAAACAGAAGCTGTCCGACACAAATGTGAAAACAAGCAAGAGGAAGTTAATGACAAAGCATTTAACAAAAGTGAAAACACTCCGCATTAGAGGCTGTTGGTTGGACAGGCCTGCTGATGGACACAAGGACACTAAATGGGGACATTTCCTGAGGCTTTTCTCCATCAGCTGTAAAGCTGAGGTTGCCTCTGCTGTTCAAATTGTTCATGTCTTTTGACTTTTAGGATAGAAAAGAGGTACTTAAAGTAATATGGGAAAATTACATAGTGTGTGTTCATAAACAGCCCATGGTTGTGTAGCCTCTGTAGCACACAAGCCATTCAACATTTTCCTTAAAAATAGTTGAGTTTAAAAGATTTTTACAATCTGCTGTTAAATCTTGTCCAACTAGAACCGTGGACGTTGTGCTAAATAATCAAATGGACATTGATTTTTTTCCCCCTCCATTCAGACTCAGAGGGATTTAATCTGGCTGGGGCCAGTAAACTGGTCAAACAGGTCAGTCGAGCAAAGACAAGCGGCCAACAGACATAGTTTAGAGAGGCGCAATGGTAAGGTCACAGCTCTGGTGCTTTATATTCCCCCAGTTTCCTAATGCGTTTTTAATTAATAACATTTACAAAACAAGTAACTAAACTGTGAATTAGAACCTTTCTGGAAACTGTCTCCTGGATTCTTATCTTTCCAGTTTTACGAGAGTTTCACAAAAGCTTCACCAACAAGACCAGCCAGGCCCTCAGACAAGCATTTCATTCAACACACACACACACACTCATTTTTAATGTCCTCTTTCTGCACACTGAACTGAGGTAACGCCTCAGACTGAAGGAACAAAATGTACCCTCAGAAAAGTATTTATGATTGAGGCATCAATTACAGCAGATTACTATTTAGTTAGTTTTCACAGCATAAGAAGAGTTTTGTTGTTCCTGTTGCTTGCTGTCTTACTGCTTAATCTATTCCTATTTTCATTTTATAGGTTGAAAAGTGCAATTATATACAAGACAGTTTAACTACTATATAGCTTTTGTATCAGGTAAGATGTAAGAAAAAAAAGAAACCCTACATTATCGATTCAATTCTTCAGTTTATCAGTTCAGCTTTGTTTAAATGACACTAATACACAACAAAGTCATCTAAGCTGCTCTCCAGACAATAGGTTTAAGCCAATTCATTGTGATCCAATTAAAACAACCCCACATTAGTCGGATCTATAATGACTGTGGTATAATTGTCCAGCTAAGGATAAATCACTTAATATTCCATCCATCCATCCATTTTCTGCCGCTTATCCGGAGTCGGTCGGGGGGGCAGCTGCCTAAGAAGGGAAACCCAGAATTCCCTATCCATTCCACTTAATATTCTAAACAAAGTATCACTCCTAATGTTTGGTTTTAATTTCTGTTTGATGGAAACTTCTCTAACATTCCTACTTATGTTTTGAGTCTGGGATCTATTTTTTTCTGCCTTTCTGGTCTGTATTAAAATTCAAGGACAGCAGTGGTTACATAAAATCCATTTGAAGTGCAAATAAAAATCACTTCATTTACTCTGATTAATGTATTAACATGTAATGTTTTAAGAATTTAAATGTTGCTTTCATCTTTTTAAATGACTTTTGTTGGTTAAAATAAGAAACGTAGACCAAAGTAAAGGAAATCCTGTTATCAACTAATCAGCTTCTTCATCTCTACTAATAATATTGAATCAAAACAGCTGAACATGTTTTTTTTTTCCAACAGGTTTTTTTCCTTTTCTATCTAAACTGATTAGAACTCATTTCTCTTTTTCCACTGACTGTCTTTAGTATGAACTTCTAACTCTAAAAATTAGTTTATTTTTTAAGGTTTCTTAACCCAGAGGTCACAGAAATCTCCAGTTAGAGCCGCTGTAGGATGTGTGGTGTCCGCCGGTTAACTCTATGCTGGAAGCTCTACTCCCACCACACACTCAAGCTACAGCTGGGACCTATGGCTGACTTTCTTTGTCTTAAGAGACAAATCAACTAGCTGACCACAATAAATCTGCCACACCAAATAAGCATTTTCCAGTTAATTAAATGCGGGGAACCTTACAAACAAACATTACTCTGCGTGTGTGAGTCAAGACCATTGTGGCTGAATTTTAAATGATCCAACATTGATTTTTAAAGTGCCTTTGTGTTGGATTTGTTATGTTCAGCTGAAAGCTTCATGCTGTTCCAAGTATTGTATTTTGGTAATTATCAGTTTGTTTGGCTGGAAAATAAAACGTGAAATCTCTAATTTCCAAATGCTAAATGATTAAAGGAGCCTGTTCAGGCCTATTAAGCTGACCAATCAAAGCATATTTTGCCTTTTTGGATAAAAGGTATCTTCCCAACCTCTGTTTTCATTAAGCACAGTAAATATACAGAAACAAAGGGCACTTTGCCAGCTGCCTAATGTGTTGCCTTATGATTACTTAAAATCTGACATAACATAAGTTATGGTTGAGTCTACTTCTTTATAAAATAAAAATTCATTGTCAGCCTTGTCTATGAAGTCAACTTTTTTTATTATTCTAGTCATTTAGCAGATGCTTTTCTCCAAAGCGACTTACATCGGAACAACGCAAGCAATCCTTTATACAGAAAGCCACGTATGGTGATAATACCTTAAAATTAAGTAGTCAGTCAGCCCTGAAGACTCATATGTGTATTTATCTTTTTTACATATTTTGTGAATAAAGCAACTGGAAAAACAGACCGTTTCATTATTTTGTTTGGTTTAAAATTTGCTTAAAGTCTACTGAATAACTGCCAGAACACATGCATCTTATCATTGGTGGTACTGTGTAATTAATTAATTATTCCCATGAATAATCACCATGCAGATAAAATACTACTTTCAGTTTCCCCTTGTCCTCAGTATGGTTCCAGATAACGCCTTAAAAGAATCAACCTGCAGTGCCCTGAGCATTGGTCCACCTGACACCAGCTTGTGTTTGTTTCTGTGCAGACAGGTGAGTATCGGTGTCCAGGTAGGATTTCAGTCCACAGGCACGTGAAACTCCATTCTTCATCCAAATGAATGAACAGAAAGACGTAAAAGGGAATATAACCAATGGATGTCAAGAATTCTCATGTTTAAAAACCTAAACTGAACTGAACTGGATTTCAGCTACAAGAACCACATAAAGGAGATGTACTCTACTGTGATAATCCTGAAGATCTGAACGTAGTTCTTCTTGGGGAGGAAGGATAAAATCTATCCAATACAAATCCCATTAGTGGCTATGTGAAATGCATTACAATTAGTTTAAGTTAATTACAACAGTTAAATCTTGAATTATAAAGCACTTGGATTGAATAACTCTGAGAGTACACATTAATAATGTAAAACCCTCAAAACAAATATTAATTGAGCGTAACCTTTTCCGCTGCCATGTTACGGACACAATTATTATGGTCTGGTTTTGAGGTAGCTGTTAGTGTGGAGTGATGAGGGAAACTTGCTCTGCAGTTCTGTGCTAGTTGAAGTCTGTCTGGGTCACAGAGCTGCTGTACTTTGCCTGTTTAATTAATCCTCCCCCTCCATGAGTTTTAATGGTTGGCCTCCTTGGTGGGAGGCAACTAGAGCTCTGGTTGAGTCTCCGTCTACCTGATTAGACCGAAATCCTTCTAAAGGATGCCTTAGATGATAATCAGAGAACACACAGGAGGAAAGCTGCCTGAGTAGCCAAGAAAAGGGTTGGCCTGTAATTCAAATCTGTAATTGAGTACACTGACGTTTGTGAAGGTAGAAACAGCTAAACATGAAGTGAGGAACCCTTTTAATAAAAGGGCCTCACTGTAATAATAAACTAACATGAACCTTTTTTTTTTCCATTGATGATTAACTTGACGATTACGCTGTCCTGTACATACACTTAGTATAAAATCTTTATAGAGACCATTCCTACTGTATTCAGCTTGAATTTTGTTTCATATTCCAAAACGTTTTGTCCACCAGAACCAAAAACTGGAATCTTGTTTCTTTAGACGCATAAAAAAATTCTGATTTCTCTCCAACCATATGTTAATATAATATCTGCTCACGATGACCAATATTCATCTACACGAGCAGCAGATTAAAACATGCTATAAAGTTTCCCAGACGGTATCTTCTGATTCCCCAGATGATTATTCACTACATATGCCAAAATATTTAAATAAACCTACAAATCCTCTATCTTTGAAGCACAGCTGTCACCATTTACAATTTCAAAAACAGTTTTCTATGAGTACATAAAAAGCTTCACAGTGGATGTTTTATATGGTAATTCGGCTGAAGCTGTAACACGATTGTTGCAAATGCAGAAGGTAATCTGGAGTTTAGCTTTTCACAGAAATTTCGAAGTAACTGAACAAAGGAAAGGCCCATTTATGCTTGACAAAGACAGATACTCAGACGCACGGACTGGAAATCCCTGGAAATCTAACATCTAACAGCAGTGTTGAGCAGAATAGCTGACATGCGAACAGGGAAAGAAACAAACCAGAGAACAAGAAGACAATCAGAAGGGAACAATAAAGCAGAAGAAGAATGAAGATGAGCACATCTTTAGAAATTGCTTGAGCTTTTGAAGAACGACTATATGTGAATATTTAGGGTGTGTTGGGTGACTGGAAACAACTAACGTGTCTGAAACTGAGCGGGAGTGAACTCTGAACTTAGCAGTGCTCACTAGTGGAGGAACTGACTTAACAACCATGGCAACACAAAACACACATGGAAGTATGAGCCGGAAAGCGCTGGCCTCCTCCAGCTGAGCGACATTCGTGCATGTGAAATGTTGAGCTCGTTCACTTTTTCAGTAGAAACTGCTATATTTTAAGAGAGATTGAGACTTATGCTTTGTTTTATTAACTTTTCTAGTAATAAATGTACACCTCATTTTCATAGTATCTAATATATGGATCGTAGTATTCTGTTTTGGTGTATATTCTTTCAGGTCTCTCAACGCAATTGTAGGAATAAACACTTATTTAGATGTCCGCGGCAGGTAATTTTAAACAATAATACCAGTATGAAAATACGTTTTGAATATTAAACTTTATTGTAATTTCAACAAATGAACTGCGAAGGTTTAACTCACTAATAACATCATTCTGTTAATATCCATCCCCTTATTCATTTTTCTTTCGCTTTTCCCGGCTGGCGGGAAACTTGTCTTTCAGCTCGATCCAAAGGGGATTCCTGCAACTGCAAATTTAGTTATTACGTACTTTAACAAACCAGGTAGATGAAACAAAGTGCCACAATGTGCACATAACATCTTATTTAAAATAAATAGCATACAAACAACAATAAAGCCAAGGTCATCTAATATAATAAAAAATATATTAATAAAAAAATAATAAAATAAAGTTAAATTAAATTAAATTAATCTAAAATCAAATATAAATGTCAACATTTTTGGGTGTTAAGCAGATGTGTTTTAAAAAGACATTTAAAAACAGATCTAGAGAAGGCCTGTCTATAAAGGCAGCTCGTTCCACAGTTTATCTGTTGTTTATCTTCTGGGAATAAGATTTAGAAATAATTTAAATTAGTTTTTATATACATTTCGCTCAGCATCCTGCTATTTTGTATAGGAGGTAGCTTGATATTATTTACAGATTAGGCAATTGTTTTATAATCTTTCAAATGTAATATAGTGTGTTGTGTGCTATAATGAGTTTAAATTGAAAAAAAAAATTAATTAACATTTTTTTTTTAATTCAGAAATGTGCAATTTGAGTGGCTCCTTTTAGCTGAGGGGGTGGACCACTTAACCTGAACACTGCTCTTGTCCAAAATGTGTGACAGCTGATGTTTCTAAAGCTACATGTCCTGAACTATACTTTCATATAAATTCAGCACATTAAAAACAATCTTTATTAACGAAGAAAAAACATAATTCATTGTCTCTCAGTGCTACTTCTTTATTTTCTAAGCAATTTACCAAAAAGTGGCCCAAGTTATCTAATGTCACCCCACTATTTAATTCCTACATTCATTGAAAATGAATCCAGTTTCTTGGCTCTGATTTGAAGGTGGCAAATATAACCTCAGCCGCCTCCTTGACGGGGTAAAAGCCGAGTTACTGATTATTCATGATTATATGTGTTGATAAAATGTAAATATGATGGTTTACTTGAGATATACAAGAATTTATAAAATAAAATGGATGCAGCTCGCCCCTAGTTGATGAAGAGTGAACTGAACTTCCGCACAGGCTTACATTTTCCCACCGGAGGTTGCTGCTTGTGCAGAATTATATTCTAGGTTCAAACCACCAGGGAGAGTCAAAGATGTCTAAGTACGTTTCCTTACTGAGCCAACGGTTTAACGCAATCATAAACAATACAGCAGCAGCAAGAACAGCACCCAAGCTCTTCCAGTGACTGTTTTATTCTGCACTTTATCAGTGTCCATGTGCATCACTTGAGATGAGAAAAATTTAACGTGTCTTTGCAATTTGTCATGGATAGGCATTGCATATCATATACAGATTTGTTTTGGCCATCTTGACAGCAATTATGGCACTTGTGTTGCAGTCAAGTTACCCTGGGATAATATAGCTACTAGACCAGGTTGAAGAAGAGTCCTGAATTAAACAGGAAGATTAGAGACAAGTATGCAAATGGAAAACAAATAAATAGAATACAAATCATAAATTTGCTCTGTGAAATCATTTGGGGTGAATGTATGTATGAGGGTCGTGAGGGTGTTGTGAAGGACGTGGCTACAGTCCAATGTTTCGCCACCGCTACGGACCTGGGGTCAAGCCGCACCATAGAGCCGAATATGACGCGAATTTCAACATCAAAACAAAATGTCTCAGTCTCATTTATTCCAGATCACACCTGGCAGAACATAGCTGCTGCTGGTTTTAAACAAACAATAGCTACTGGGATCTGGTGGAAAGAAACTAGTCTGTATTACCACAGACAACGCTTTAAATTACCCCCCCTCCCAATGGCCCTTTCTTTTTTTTTAAAAAAAGTCTTTTTCTTTCTCTTATCGTGTTAGATAATCGAGATCTCAATTTCAATCAAAATAATCGTGATTGTCATTTTCCCCATAATCGAGCAGCCCTACTTCACACTATCTCACCCATATCAATAACAGGGTAACACCTACCACCAGAGTTGCTTTTTAAAAGCTTGCTTCTTGGATGTGTATCACCAGTTTACACTTCTACTTCAGTTTCTATGAACACTTCTACTTCTATCACTCAGGAGTTGCAGAAAAGACACAACCATCAGCACCAGCAACTAAAAAACCAGCTCAAGGTCAGCAAGATCCTGTAATTGGACTTAAAGTCCTGTAAGTACACAAGTGCTACAGAATAGTCAATATATTGTTTATCTCCACCAACAGGTGGAGATGTAAACCCACTCAGCTTGTTTGTATTGAGCTTTTTCTAGTTTACTTATTACATCACAGACAAAAACAAATGTCAATTCTGCTGACGGAAATATTAAGAGCTAAATGGGACCGCTTTATAGCTTTATTTATTCTGTACTTGCTGTATACTTATCTCCTGAACCTGTATTGGATTAAGGCATTTTGCAAAATCAATGGACAGATGGATGAAAACTTTATCCATTTGTTTGTTTTTTTAAACTAAATTAAATGTACGTTGTGTCTTCTGTTTATTTCAGCTCAAAGTTCAGGGCAGAAACTGAAGCAAACAGATTGTTAAAGCCAGTTAAAGTCCAAATGACCGCATCCATGCAGGCGCAATTTGCTTCCCAGCCAGATTATGTGACTCATTATCATGTTGACAGTTGACAGTAATAAGTGCAGTTTTTAAAAAATTAATTTACGACTAATCTCCTGTTTAAATTATTATGTAACCAAAAAACCATGGCTTAATTTAACAAGGATTAAAAACAAAGTTTCCATAATTTCCAGGTCTCTTGGTAATTCTTACTCCCAAACAATGAACGATGCTTCATAAAAAAAAATCTTTTAATAAACTGTGTTGCATATTCAATAAACTCATATAAGGTTAAAAGGAAAAAGACCTCATAACAGGAAATCCAAATAAAAACCAAAGAACTTGAATGTACATCTGTGTTTAAATTCAGTTAATGAGTGCATTTTAGATCGCTCCACATTCCTGTGTGGTGTTTAAAACTGTCTGCTTCCTTGTATGAACAGTAGACTCCCAGACGGGAACTTCCACACCCAGCCCCTGCTGTAGTTTGTTTGAGAATAGACTTGTGAAAACTGATCTTTACAGAGAACCATCCAAACCTGCCTGTCGCTGCAGCAGGTCGAGGAAGACGCGAGTGCTGCAGCTGCCACCGCCTCATAAAGCCTCAGCTCAGCCGTTGATGTGATCTTTGCTTCACAGGGCTGACAGCAGAGCACCAAGAGTGACGTGTGAACGTGCTGTGAGATAAGCTTAAATGCTTCTTCATGCTATCCTTAAGATAAGCCAGTTGGAAGTTATTTTCTGGGAGCAAGCTCTGCACAGAAAAGGTTCTCTTGTTGAGTTCACTCTGAAAATATACTTGAGTCAAAGCTGTTTTTATTCAATTGTTGATAGATTGAAGTACTTATAGATAAAAAAGTGCAGTTTACAAAGCAACTATTTCTTAATTTGCTAGATTTCATGTCAACGTTGAACAACTTGTACAGAAGAGAAACTGACTGATTACATCTTACATCTCAAAAAGTGAGAACATACTGGCCCTGGACAGAAAACATAAAAATATGCAGTGTGACGTCCACACCTTATCAGTAAGTGGAACAAAGAGACGTCTAAACAGTGGTACTTTGGAGAGCTGCTGATAACATAATGATGCAAATTCTGCTCTTACTTTATCATGTTATACTATTTAATATTTTATTTCTTTAATGCATCAAATTACTAACAATGACTTTCCTGATCTCATGATCAGCCCATTGTTGTGTTTGCCTTGAAGCTTTAATAATAGCTTATAGAGGCCTTTAACCCGATGGTACCAGACGTCCAACCAGGCGAGACATGACGAGAAAATATGGATTTTACTCAGTCTCCATTCCAAATACCTACACTTTATACACCATTGGAAAGATTCTTGAGACTTGAAAGTTACAATCCTAACTATTTCTTTACAGTAGGGATGTTTGGTGTATAAAATGGTGTGGTTTTCCAACTGCAAAATAATCGTCTCGTTGTCCTGTTCAAGTATCACGTGGGACCCTCTCTCACCTGACGGCTTCATGCCTGTGCCGCCGGTTATGATCTAATGTTGATGTTTCAGAGTAAAATGTGATCCCACTTTGCTTTCCATTGACTGGCTTCCTGCCTAAACGATCCACTATGCTCTAGATTGATGCGGTCTCCAAGCGGTCAGCGGCAAAAATAGAACAGCCGGAGCTCCATGGTGCTTCAGGTGTGATTTAGAAATGCTGCGCGGCACGCCTGGTGGAGGCACTCTCATTTACTAGAGTTGCTGCGATTAGCCCCGCTTCAGTTTATCGGTGGAACACAGGGGTGAGAGTGGTCTAAATTAAGGTAATTATATAAGCAAGGGCACTACAGAGCAGACATTTCTAGTTCAAGTTGTGTAAATGCAACTTCAGTACTAATTCTTTGGAAGTACCTAATCAAAAACAATGTAAATAAAGGGATAACAAGGAGCCCTACAATTAAATTCCAACGCAAGCATCCAGACGTGATGTCAACACTTTACAAATAACTCACTTGTTATTGGTTGGGCCACTGCATACAATTATACATGCACAGGTACACGTGCCCAATGCTCGATCCACACTGTAGACTGTAAATACCTACCATCTTCCACAAGCCTAACAAATCATCAGAATCCACTGTGTCTATTTCTATAGACTATTTCAGCTTGCTGCAGGGTTCTTCCTGTTTAAACTTTACATGCATTTCTTGCATTAATGTGATTTGTTTTGTTCGGCTACTAAGGAATAACACAACATAAACTATCTTTAAATAATTAAATTCATGCATATCAGTTGACTGCCGCTGATGATGAGTGTCATTATAAATTATTTTGTTGAGTAATTTTCTCCATCAATCTATTAATCATGCAAAAAAAAAAGAAAAACTCACAGCACAATGTACCTAGAATGAAAAGGAAAGATTGGAAGCCAAAGACAGCAGCTCCTACAGAAAAAAATCTAATGGACTGAAAGAAAACTAAAATCTTAATAATAAATAATAACCTGTAGCAATGTATTTGTGAGATCAATATCTATTATGTTAAAAGTTTTTATCCCCAAAGATCAAACTGTTTCTGCTTCATTGTGCATTAGTGAGTTAGTTCTGCTGGTTTAGATATCTATGGTGAAGTCATAAGACGTCCTCATAAAAGATAACTTAACAAGAGTTAAACAGTCAGAAACAGAAAGCAAAAGTTTGAAAGAAAAGAAGGATAAACAATTTCAAGGATAAATGCAGTTTGGGAATTCTGATTCTGCTCAGCTGCCACTCCCCAGTCCTGTTGCATTGTTTGTCATTCAGGTTCAGTTCAGTTCATCCTGCAGCTTAAAGCCTCGCACCACCAAATTTTCCATCAGATAATGATCTTACATTCTCTAGACAACATATGAGGCAAAACACCTGCATGGAGCCACATCCATTTATCTAGAGCTTTTTCAAAACATAAAAAGAAAGTCAGCTCCTGGGACTTTTTACTACTGTGACACATCAACCACAAAATTAAGCATAATGTACACTGAAGCAGCAGCGATGAGTGATTTAACGAGAATCAAAATAATCCTCTTAGTCATTTCTTCAAGTGAAAACATGAAAACTCGCTGGTCCCTGTTTGGAGCAGCGCAGTCGGACCAGCAGAGCAGCTTCCTGCCTCAGGAAGCAAAGCAACTGGGAAAATTTTCATAAAGGCAAAGTGGACGAAGGGTAAACTCGCAGCAGAACGGCTGCACGGACGTCAGCAGTGATCTGTATTATTTTTAAAGGATGAGATGAAGCGATTATTCCAACATGAATGAGTTCTGAATAAAGCTACAGAAAGTCAGAAGATGTGGAGCTGCGGCATGTATGACAGGTTCCAACAAGTTTTACTGCAAGTTATTTGTTATTATCAGTTAATCTGAGTGATATTCACTTTGTTGTTTCTAGGTCAACAAAATGTGCAATTTAAGAAAACATGGCACTGAGAAAAAAACGTAACATTTAAGAGCTTTAAATGCATATAACACTTCCCTTTTTTCCTTTTGATAGTGATGTATTTTTGTATGTATTAGCATTTATTTTAAAATGTTACATTTCATGCCATCTTTTGATTTGTAAAATATATTTTCAAAAACTTTTAGATATATTCATTATCAATTAATCTGTAAATTCATTAATCTGTTAATCTTGTTCTCAATAAACAGCTTTCCAAAAAACAGCTCAATAACAAACAACACAAAACAAAGGACTTGCATTCATGTATAATAAAGAAAAGTAGGTAATCAACCTTTTAATTAATTAGTTTTAAGTAAAAATGACGGTGTTTTGATAATTAACAGTTACCTACTATTTTCTACATCATGTTCTTGTGATGCGCAATAAAAAAAATGAAAACTAAAATTTATTTAACTTCTAATCCTACAAAAGGTAGTACAAACTTCAAGAATTAAATGAAGATTCTGATCAGTGGTAAATAATGCATGTTAATCCCATTATAGTATAACTGGCAAAGTACAAAATGTCATATTACACCTGAATAATCTTTACTACAGACTCGAGATTTTAAAGTGCAAAAAATGGTCTTGTGTCCTTCCAGTCAAAGAATATAATTCCGCACTGAGTCTTAATTGTAAGGATGTAGTGAAGCACCAGCTGAATAAAGACAGAAGAATCCAGTCGAATCAAGCCAAATCTATGTTTCGTGACTGTAATTTAGAGAGATCGGCTCTGATATCCAACCAGCACAGCTATTTAACTCAAAGTGCTTTAAAAAGCTTAACAGGAGATTTAAAGGATTTCAATTCAATTTAAAAACAATTACACAATTAGTTGGTTTTCTGCTGATGAAGCAGTCCCTCCTTAATGTCTTAAAAAAAAAAAAAAATCCCCCCAAATAAAATACACAATCTGTTGTGTTTACACATGCCGCAGCCCCCCAGCCTCCCGCACAGATCTGATTATTATCAAGATGAAAGAGTCAAACTAAAACCAAACCAGGTTTCAATTAACATATTTCCTTTTGCAATCACATCTATAAATTTTCTGTACAGAGGTTAATTCTACCCAAGACGCCCATTTCTAGACATGCAAACAGCTGAGAATTCCTCTGTCTGCCTGAAACAGCAATTTAACAACAGGGTGGAGAGTTGAGTGCAGGAGGAGCTTACACTAAACACTATGCTGACAGAAGTATCAGGAAACAGCAGTCGACATTTTAAAACGTCAATCAGCCCTCAGAGACTGGCTTATTCGATTAGTAAAGCTACAGTTACATCACATAACACTCACTGCTGTTATACTATTAAAAAGATTTAATGTGCTGGCAACTTGGTGAATTTCACTGCTGATTTGACTAATTTGAACAGTTTTTATTAGAACCTCAAATTTGCAATTGTTGCTCAAATATTTGTGTTTTTACTCACTTTAAATAACATTAAAATCATGAAAAAACAACTCATGTAACCTCTCCAGAACACCTAAGCTTCAATATATCCTTTCTGTTTGTATACTACAGGGGCTGATTAAACTAAAAACTCCTCCTCCTCTTTCTATTACAGGAGTGATGCCCTTTCCACAAGGAGCAATGAGATAAAGTTTTAATGAGTTTGAAGGTGAGAAAGGGTAAAGAAACAAAAGAGATCAGGAGCATATATTCAACAGTTAACACTTTTTAATATAAGAGTGAAGTTTGTCTCAGCCCCATTACGTTTGTGGCCAAAAGGTTGCAAAACATTGCAAACAATGACAATTATTTATTCTAAGAGTTCATAACCAAGCTACCAATAAAAAAAAAGCTTTATCTAGTAGGAAAAAATCCACATACATTTTTTTTCTTGTGGCCAATATTCTACTTCCATGAGCAGATTATGTTAATTTGCTCCACTTTCATTGCAGTTGAACAGGTTAGTATGCTTTCCAACACTCCAAACCCACATTGAAAATAATAAAAAACAACCAACACTCCTTGTTGACCTTTGAGCTGAGGTCAACACTGACAATATTTTCATCAACTGCCAAACGAAAGCAAAAGGTGTTTATGCTTTATACCCAAGTATACAAAACTAGTGGCTTTTAATAACAAACTAAACTATTTAAAATGGTTTGAGAAGGAAAAAATGCTCGAGTAGCAGCTCTGGAGTTGTTTAACAAAAGGATTAAAACCGATACAAGCCCAATCAGGAAGTAACGTCTGCCCAACTCATAATTCAAGCAACGTTACTAAGTTATAACTGGGTAAATGTGTCTCTTATAACTGAGCGCAAATTAGACAAACATCAAGAAAATATAGCACAGATTACAGAAGCCGAAAATACAATTAAGTGTCGCACGTTAAAATACACTGCGTGTTTTTCTACCGAGCGGAGCGCCCATGTTCAGCTCTGTTGGCCATTTTAGACTCACCGTGTCCTCTGGGATCAGAGTTTCGGCGTCTTTCTTCACATCCTTCTGTGCCAGAGCCGTGTTAAACGACACTTTCACCATCCTGAAACAGAGGCTGGCAGACTTCTAAAGTGAAACCTCGCGGTTAAATATGGAGGAAAAAAGGGATAAAACAGAGAGACTTTGCTCCGAAGTGAAGAAGTCACACTTCTCTTCGGCCAACTCTGGTCTGTTGTGATAAGCTCTGGCGCATCAACTTATGCTGGAAGCTGTACGACGAAACAACTTCCGGTAGCGCTTCAACATAAAAGCTCAACGGCTAAAACGTTTCTCCTTTGAAAAGGTTGAAGAATAGAAGCGAAGGTAAACAAAGGAAAAATACTATTTTATTTACTCTTTAAAAAATATATCCACCCATCCATCCATTTTCTGTACCGCTTGTTCCCAGTAGGGGTCGCGGGGTGAGCTGGAGCCTATCCCAGCAGTGTTT
>JBAMHW010000014.1:5552965-5567919 GCA_037177495.1 Rhadinocentrus ornatus | reverse complement strand
AAAAATGTTGATTTATCTAGTACCCTATTATTATCAGTAGATGGCAGTAAATTAGAAACACGTTACTGCAAGTTTGCAGAAACCTTAAAGAAGGTGAAGAAGAAGTAGCGGCGCATCCTGACATGCGCAGTAGCTTTAACATAGAATTAAACATGGCGGAGGTGGCAGAGAAAGCCACGAAAGAGCGGTTGATTTCTGTGTTAGATGATTTGGAGGTTTTATCCCGGTAAGGTCTAACTCTGTCCCTTTTCTTTTCTCACTTGTCTAATTTTTATTTGTTTTGAGGTATGTTTTTTGCCGAGGAGTTTGCTAAACTGCTTAGAATCAGTAACCAGGATTTGAGCCTCGCAGATCAGTCAAGACAAAACCATGAAATAAACATAACTTGGTTATTTAAGATTGTTTAAAACCCATCGTCACTGTTCCCATGACAAACATGAGAAATGAGACACACAATCTGTCGCAAGTGAACTGCCACTCGGCTTACTCTCATGTTAGCTAATGAAATTAGTCTTTTTTTCTTTTTTGTTTCAGGGAGCTGATAGAGATGTTGGCTCTGTCCAGAAGCCAGAAACTACCCCAACAAGGAGAGGACTCACAGGTCATATAAAACACACCAAGAATAAATTAAGCTCATGTAGTGGTACGAAATCCTTCACATCCGTTACAGTAACAGCACTCTGACTACCACTTACTTATGATGTCCCCTCCTGATTGATTTATTGGTTGTGTTGTTATTACTCTCAGATGTAAGTAGCTTTGTTGTAAAGCGTCTGCTAAATGACTAGAAATAAATAGAATTGAATAGAATAACTTAATCAGCAAGAACAGTTTGGGCCAGTGGAGATCCAGTACTTAACCCTGAACTTTGTGAATGGCTCTGGTCTTGCATCTTGATAGAGAAATAATATATACGTACGTATATATGTACGTGTAATAATGATAATATAACTTAATTATCATTCAATTTAATAAGGAAAATATGTGATCCATAAGCTCGACTATGGTGTTTATTACACCAGTTTATAGTATTTGTTGGAACAATACTGGTTAATATGATGAAAATGGCTTCTTAGCTATTTACAAACAACCAACCTGTAAAGGATAAATTCTACTTGCAGACAAGGAAAAAAAAAAAGCACAATACAAGATTCATATTCTAAAATATGTACATTTATTTGTTGTTTTACTGTGTCACACTGCTGCACACTGAATAAAATGAACCTCGATGAAAGGTGACTGTAGTCTGGACAGAATAAGTCTGTTAATAGGATGTTTTATTTCTACAGTTCCTGTGTGTTTATTCATATACAGGACTTAAAAAACGTGTGTGTTTTGTCACCAGATCCTGGAACTGCTTGTGCAGAGGGACAAGGAGTTCCAGGAACTGATGGAGGTGGCCCAGCAGCAGGAGAAGGTTCACCAGGAGATGCAGCTGCTGGAGAAGGAGGCGGAGAAGAGAGACAGTGACATTCAGCAGCTCCAGAAACAGCTGAAGGAAGCAGAACACATCTTGGTTGGTTGGATTTGTATTTTTCTTTTTTTTTTTTTTAATTCTCACTGCCTTGAACTTCAATAAGTAATGACATTGTAAGTACGATTGTTAAATGTGTTGTGCAATAAATAAGTGGAATTAGATGTCAGGGAAGGTTTGACCTTAAGACTTAAAAAGGACAATACAGAATATAACAGTAATGGAGAGACTGCATTTTAATGTTGTATTTAAAGACAGTTCTGGATCTGCTTCTGTGCATCTATATCAACATTATCCCCAGCTGTATTTATAAGACTTAAAGTGAGCAATACAGGATTACCGAAAAGAACAAAATATTGCTACAAAGAGGCAACTATTGTTTAATATTCTGCATTTCCATCTTTCAACGTTTTCATCACTGATCCAACTTGGTTTTTCTGAACGTGAATATGCATTTTTTTTCTGACTGCAGAGCACTACAGTTCAGCCAGCATTTTACTTAAAATGTCCAGTCTTAATAAATACTGGGAAAGCATTCAAACCTGAGCTCTCCGATTCTGTCTTTTTTCAAGGCCACTGCTGTTTACCAAGCAAAGGAGAAACTCAAATCCATTGACAAAGCCAGAAAAGGTGAGCAAATACACCTGTCTGACACACTCTAATGAGGTTGCTGATGCTGTCTTGGTCTGTGGTTGCTTTCACATTAAGCTGATTCATTGCTGTTTGCAGGAAGTATCTCATCAGAAGAAATCATCAAGTACGCTCACAGAATCAGTGCCAGTAACGCCGTGTGTGCCCCGCTCAATTGGGTGCCAGGTATGTACCCGAGTCACTGCAGCATCTGCATGTTCACTGTAGAAGTCATGTTTTTTTTTTACTAACCGTTCACGTAAATGTCAATCTCAGGTGATCCACGCAGACCTTATCCTACTGACCTGGAAATGCGCAGCGGGATGCTCGGCCACATGGCTAACCTGCCAACCAATGGGGTGAATGGGCATCTGCCTGGTGATGCTTTGGCTGCTGGAAGGTTACCAGGTACAATACAATCAACAGAATTACATGTTAAAGGACACACAGAGTCCACATTTGTATGAGCACAGACACATTTGTTTTTTGTAATGTTCATACTAAACTTTTAGGCTGTTTGTTTTGATAATTTTACTCTTTTTTTTTTTTTTTCCTTCAAATTTTAAGAATAAAGGTCTGACGTCACACCAGTGCTAGTGTTAGCATTGGACGTTGGCATAAGATGCCTCGCGTGAATGAACTGTTGTCATTGTTCTTAGGTCTCAGAAACAAAGATAATGTTCTTTTTTTAGCACATAAAAATATTTTGGTAATGAGAATTAGTTCTTCAGTTATATTAAAAATTGCATCTATTCAGAAGGAAAAACACAAAAAGACGTTGCCATATTCATGCAAGCTGGAAAAGACGGATGCAAGTCTATCAGCGGTTATACAAGCATGCTCACCCTGATACACTTTTTTATCTAATCATGACTTTGCTAGATTAAGAGTTTATATTACAGCTGCACTTCATTGTACAGTGAGATTATCAACCAATCAAATGTTCAGTACTGCAAGCTCTACCAAGACTTCCACACTGGGGCTGCTTCGTGGGTAAAATATCATCTTTAAACTTCTGCTTCTGTGTTGTGTCCTCAGACATCCTGACACCCCACTATCCCTGGCAGTCATCGGATGTCTCGGTGGGGTTGCTGCCTCCTCACCATGGCAACGACTTTGGCCTGGAGCCCCCTGGTCACAACAAGGAAAATGAAGATGATGTGGAGGTCATGTCGACTGATTCGTCCAGTAGCAGCAGCGACTCAGACTGAAAGATGAGAGGCCTAACTTTGTGTGTGTGTGTGTGTTTATAAGGTCACTGCAGTGCAACATCTGAACACACATCTTTGACCATGGTGACTTAACATGAGACCTTCTACTCAAATTTTTGTGTACATTTATGAAGAGAATCCATCTGTTTTGTTGAAGATCCTGAGTCGGCTCAGACATGTTACGTGCGGAGACGATTGCTTATCAGTAATGCAAGAGAATGAGTGAATATTGGGGATATTATCACCCTGGTAATCGAAGGTCTCTTGTGCATGAACACAGAAATCTGGCTCTCCGCATCCATTTATACCCACCAAGACTCCTGTTGACAGTTTCTCTAAACTCAAATGTAAAAGTATTCAGAGTTTCTATAGTCAGGTTTGGGAAAAGAAAGGTGAAACCTAACAAATTCCTCAAACCATGGGATTGTAATTGGGGCATTCATAACCATGTAAAATCATTTACAAACTATTAAATATTACTGAGCTGTTAAATGTCAATTTACCATTCTGAATCATTAAATAATAGCTTTTAGTTTTCTTTCTGGACTCTTGGAGAGAATCCTCTTTAAACATCATTGCCCCTGCTGTATGTGTTTGCCCTGACAACATTAGCTTCATGATTCAGTTTTATGAATCTCATTCAGATCAAGGTTGTTTTAGTTTATTCACTTAGGATAAAGGGTGGTATTGCAGGGTTGTCACAGTCATTCTCAAATCAGTCTTAAATATGAAGCAAACAAGCAAGTAACTATCAATGTGTTGGCAACAGTTTAAGAAATCCATAATTTGTGTTTTCTTAAAGTTAATATTCTCATATTTTATATGATGCCAAAATCCGTCATATCCCCCAGAGAACCTACGGATCAGATCTCTGCTTTTCAGTGACCCATGTTTGAAACTGTGTCTGATTTAATGAGTTATAAAAATGTTTATTGTAGCTGTTTAACCGAGTTGGTCAAACTGTAAATAAGTTTGTATATACTTTGTAAATAAACACTTTTGAATTGATTTTTTCTTCATACTTGTGTTTTGAGCTTTATGCACAAATATTAAGTTTCTGAGATTTACGGAGTCAAATGTTGGACAGTTATTAGATGGTCTGTACTTTCATACCGCTTTTATCCAAAGCGCTGTATAAGTTGTACATCACATTGACACGGATGGCGGAAGCTGCCATGCAAGGCGCTCATCACGACCCATCAGGAGCAACTAGGGGTTCTGTGTCTTGCCCAAGGACACCTCGACTTGGCCGAGGACCAAACCGGCAACTCTAGGGTTACAAGACGACTGCTCTACCTTGCCGAGCCACGCTGCCCTACCAACTTTACAATCTTTAATTGAATTGAATTTAAATGTGACTTCATGTTAGTAGCCTGTCGAGTACGATGTCCATCACATACACGGTACCAGCTACTACTACCACACGTCCAGCCCCAAACTTTTAGCTGGAAGACCCAGGAACAAGTCCCCTGACTGCCAATGAACAGTAAACCACTGTGGGACCCTGAGCAAGACCCTTAGTCCTCCCAGCTGCTCCCCAGGTGGTGTAGATGGCTGCCCACTGCTTATACTGTAGTTTAATTAGTGATGGTTCAAAGCAGTGACTAATTTCGGTGTTTTCTTTATATATATGGACAAAGATTTTGACAATGTACAAGATGATTTGGGATTTTTTTATCAAAGATATATCAGAGGAAGCTGTGGTTACAGAGGTGGGCTTGGGTCTGGAGAACCTGGGTTCAAGTCCCCAAACTGGCAGAGGTGAACCACTGTGGGCCCTGAGCAAGACCCTTAACCCCACCAACTGCTCGCCGGGCGCCTGAGTTAACCTAGTGATGGGTTAAAAGCAGAGGGCAAATTTTGGTGTGTTTCGTAAGATATGTACTGACAAATAAAGTTAACTTTAAAAGTTAATTAGAAAACAAGCTGAATATTAACTATTCACTAGTACTAATCTTAAATGCTTTTCTAGATAATACGTAGTAAATTAATCTGTTATTGTATAATGTGATCAAATGCTTTGTATAAAATTATGTTTAACTCACTGACATAACAAAGCCATATTTCTACTTAAAAGTTTTTATACTGGAGGATAAATGCTTACATTAGGCTTATTCTCTACAAAAGCTTGTATTTTAGAGTTGCTGTGAACATTGTAGAAATGGACATTATGTCCTGTGATGAACTGGTGACTGGTCCAGGGTGTACCCTGCATCTCGTCTGAGAAAGCTGGGAAAGGCTTCAGTCCCCCTACAACTCTTAAAGATTAAATGTGTAAAAAAAAATTGATAGGCAGATGGAAATAGAGATTAGCTTTTATAAAAGAAAAGTTGTTGTAGTCATACTGAATTCTTATTAACTCTCCAGCCAGCATTTGCATCTGTTTGCTTAATTCCTAAACACCTGAATGCTGTTTTGACTTGGAGACAACTGGCTTAAGTTATATTTTACTAACTTGTGAAGATGTTTTTTCATCCTTTCCTGATTTTTATATAAATAAACTATTTATATATTTGCTAAACTTTACTTAGGTGAAATCTTTATCTATCCTGCAATATTAAAAACATCCCACTTATTATCAAGATATGGGTGGACTTGATATTTCGGTACGCAAAACATGGCCTACAAGACCTTCACAAATATTCGCACATTACAAAGTTTAACAATTTGGGTTGAAGGTCAGGATGAGGCCCAGAGAGTGGCGCATTCAAAAGCTTTTAGTAAATGTGAGGTACTGTAGGTTTGTTTGGAAACACTGAAGTTAAACTACTTTTTAAAATGTGGTTATGATAGAATACCAATAACAATTATACTAAAACATAATAAATTTTTTTTTTTTAATTTTACTGCTTGTTAGTATATGATGGGAAAATATGCTTCTGAGGCATATAGTGGTTGTTATTAATTTGCCGAGAATGGTTGTGTATTACCAATAAATCAACTATTTGGGAAATGCTATTTGTTAGCTGATCCCAAGTATTCTTTAGCCATGTGCACTTTGCTGGTGTTTAATCGATTAGAGCTTAGTTGATCTAAACTTAATAATTTTCGATAGCTTTGAATGTTGCACGGGGAAAGCCGAATTTGAAGCTTGCCACGCATGCGTAATCGCTGCTCCTCCTCTGTATAGGGAGACATGGCGACGTCCCTGATCTGCGGCTGTTTGGCGGCTAGCCTGAGAACTTCAGGGGCCAGAAACACTATCGGTGCTGCTTCTAAGGTGAGTGCATATCCAAACTAAAGTTAAGGTTCTTGGCTTTCGAAGAGAGTGCGTGGTATTGCGCTGCACCTGCCGCGACGGTTACAGTTTTCTCTGAAGCACACAGGGTCAAATTTGACATTAGCTCAACTTCATTGAGTTCCGTTGTTTTGGCTAACCTGCTAACTGGCGAGGGGCTAGTGTTATTGCTGCAGCAATATGATCAATCACACACGGATCACTTAAACCTCAGTTTAATCCGGGACAGGATATCTTATGTTGTTACAAACAACGGGTTTGTATTAAAATTCACGCGATGAAGCTCAGTGACCTCCACCAGCAGCTGTGATCCATCAACGGCTCCGAACAGGCATCTGTCCTACTGACTCCTCTTGGAAAGTTATTTGAACAAATCTGCTCAAACTCATTTAGAGCAAACAGCTTTTACTGCGGAGACAGGCTGTCAAACACAACAGGGACACTACCGAAAAAATAAATAAATAAATAAAATCATTGACTAGCTCTTTAGTTAGATCACTTTGCCGGGAAGTGTGGGCAACTGTCCCGGGGGTTCAACAGCTCAATGGTAGTCGTTGAACTAGGGTCTCAACTATAAAGGATTTTAAAAACCAAATTTTGTTATTTTATTTTAAAACCAATGTTAGAATAATATCTTAGTATTATTATTGTATTTTCATAGAAATGAGAGGGTATGTCAGATATTGATTAGTTCTGATCAAGTTATTAAGCAACTGAAAAAACAAAAACACATTCTTTACATGTAACCTTCAAAGGGACTTGTTTTCACCTGTACATTACCACTTTGTTTTTTTTAAAAATGTATAATATAATCTAAAGGCAAACAATTTCCTTATTTATGTCAGTATTTAAAAACATAGGATCTCGGCAGTGGAAATAAGGATTTAGAAATTTACCACTTCCTGCAAAAACTGTCCAAACCATGTGTGTCAGCTTGTTTCTGCAAAACCTCACTCCAAATTCATTTGTCCTAACAAAAACAGATCATTTTACGCCTACTGAGCATGTGTAGAATTACCTCAGCTAAGCCTTTTTTCTTTTATTCTTTCTCAATTTTATGCTCATTGTGTGGCTTTGTTACACAACATGTAAACCTCTACCAATGACTATAAAGTTTTCCATTGCTGGGACTGTTTTTCTTCTTTGAATGAATAAACATTCAAAATGGTATTATTCATCATAATGATGAATAATGTCATCTCATGCTGAGAACTGAATGTTCATATGTACATGCTAGTGTCATGTTTACCTGGTAAATAAGAATGGTTCACTTTACATTTCAGATATATTTCAAGCAAACCATCCAAACATGCTTTGGTTTAATATTCTGACATGTGATAGTATGTTGTTTGTTTACACAGAAAATGAATTAAGTCAAAAGTAAAATAAAAAAGTGTTTCCTAGTATACTGAAGTGCTACAACAGATAATAATGATGATAATTATTCTTTAAATTGCACATCTGCAAATGTTTAATATCCATCGTATTCCTAGCCAGATGTCTAGCGACTCTTGTCACGTTAAAGAAGATACAATTTGATTATAAATGTGCTTTTATTTATAATAATCTTAGTTTTATTAAATCTTTTTATATGTAGGGAGACATGCTCACATCAGACATTAGCTCAAGTTTTCTTCAAACTGTAGTAGAATAACTTCTTATGCTCTTCACCTTTTTATCAAAGTGTTGATGATAAATATGACTAAAACCTGCAAATATTCAGTTGAAACATGCCTGAAATAAGTAATCCCAATCAAAATATTAATTTTTTTGTTAGATGATTACAATGTCTAAGGTTGAATTAATGAAGCAATTTTTTTTCCATATAAAGTGGCTTTAAAAGCCTTAAATTAAACTCTGTGTACCTGAATGAAGCCCATAACCTTATGAACTCTGCATAGCTTCTGTGTAAAGAACCCCCAGTACTGTGGATGAACAATTCCCAATGGCCCCTTTGGGTCCCCTCTTACTTCTATGCTGACAAGGTCTGTTTGATGAGAGTAAAAAAAACAACAATAACGACTGTGTTTTAGAGCTAAAAATGAAATCCAAAAGTGTATTTCTGAGTTGGACACCACACTGAAATCTCTGCTCCTTATCTTTTTTTTTAGTGTCCATTGGGGGGGGGTATGGTTGAACAAGTGTCAGTCATAGGGGGGTCCGGGGCATGTTTATGACACTGGTTGCAGTGGGGTAAAAACTGTTTTTATGGCGTAAGGTTTTGGTCCTGATGGACCGCAGCCTCTTGCCAGAGAGGAGCATCTTGAACAGTTCGTGGGAGGGGTGGGAGGGGTCAGCCTGAGAGACCTGGCGGTGAACAAGTCCTTGAGGGAAGGCAGATTACAGCCAGTCCCCTTCTCTGCAGAGCGAATGATACGCTGCAGTCTGGCCTTGTCCTTGGCAGTGGCAGCAGCGTACCAAATGGTGATGGAGGAGGTGAGGATGGACTCAATGATGGAGGTGTAGAAGGTTGAACTTTGGCAGGTTGAACTTCTTCAGCTGCTACAGGAAGTACATCCTCTGCTGGGCTTTCTTGGTGAGGGAGCTGACTTTGACTCACATCTTACAATCTGGCATCACTTCTGTTACTGAATTTCCCAATTTTGTGTTTTTTGTCTCTATTGAGGAAGTTGATGTGTTTAATGTTCAGACTGACTTGGTTTGAGAGACTTGATTTCAGATCCTCAATCAGGTTTTCAGTGTTGCTGGTGTTCTGCTAACAGCAGACATTTCTCTGTTCTGAGAAAATTGCTCAGAATGGTTCAGTTTATAAATGTCTACTTATGTCTTCATCAGTTTGATAAGTTGGTTGACATGTCATAGTTTGATAATATTAATACATAATATAATAATGCAATAATTTGTGTATTACTGGTTAAAAACAGCATGTTTGTAATAATTATAAATAAAAATATATAAAAACCTTTTCAAACATAATTTCCGATATTTCCCAACACTTATTTAATGGAAGCTCATTACCAACACTGTTTTCTCCCCCAGGTCCTCGGTGGTTCTTCTGGTCTGTTTGGAGGCCATGTGTCCCAGCCGCAGCCCCCCCACTTGCTGCAGCAGCAGAGGAACCTCTCCCTGCATGAGTACATGAGCATCAGCCTGCTCAAAGAGGCCGGCATCTCTGTGCCAGAAGGAATGGTGGTCAACTCCGCGGACGAGGCTTACACTGTGGCCAAGCAGATCGGTACGCATTGGAGAGACTCCTTTTCACATGTGATTAAGCAGAAAAGAAAATGGTGTGTGTATCCTAGTGACCAAGTGCAACAATCAGTGTTAAAAACTCATTTTTATCCAGATGGGGTTGCAGCATGCTTGAAATGCCTCAACAACAGCTGTCATAAGCCTAACTTTCAGTTTTGTTGCAGACATTCACACACACATTCATGCACTGATGGCAGAAGCTGCCATGCAAGGCGCTAACCACGACCCATCAGGAGCAATTTGGGGTTCGGTGTCTTGCTCATGGACACCTCTGACTCTGACACTGGTTAACTATAACCCCCCTCATGGACACTACAAGTTATATTAACATTGTATAAACGCTGACACATGAGCCAGAATTGAACCGGCAACCCTCGGGCTAGAAGACGACACACTCTAGAGTGGGTAGAAATCAAGTCATTGAAGGGTAGTGCACCCTGAAATGTGTGTTTTTTTTTTTTTTTTGAGCTGTAAACAAGATCACTTAATTGTGATGAAAACCACCTATACTGTTGATAAAGTTATTATTATTATTTTTTTTAAAAACATGATTTTATGGGTCAAAAATGGCTCAAAACGCTCTCTACAGGGTAAAACCAGGTTGTGTTTTTTGTGAAGTAGAAGTAAACTTGCTTCTCCTCTCTGTGACGAGAAAATGTTAAAAAACCTGACAGCCCCCTCCCTACAGACGCAAAAAGGGCAGGTCTGCGCGTGCCGGCATAGAAACAGCGTCCACTGACACATATGTTCGAATGTAAACTGTATATCTGATGTAGATTCACTAGTTTCAGACTTTTGGACTTTTACAGAGCCGTTGAGAAAATATTCCTGCGATGGGGCGGAGTTGTGCTTTTAAGGGGCGTGAAAGTAACATCAGGGCGACAGACAGCAACTCAAATCGTAGAAGCAGCAACTTGCAGTGGCACTTCCTGCAGCTGCCGCGAGTCCCCCCAGCTTTCCAGAGTCTGCCGGAGCTGTTGACAGGCCAGCATAACAGCGATAACGGCTTAGACTGATTCGGTTCAGGACCACCTTGTTCTTGTGTAGCTGAGGAGATTCTGGAGGGGAAAAGTCTTTCACCTCAAAAACCGCTCTGTGGCGTAGCTGCTTTCTGTATCTTGCTTTGCATCTTGCTAGTGGCTGCTGAGCTGCTGTCTGTCATTCAATTATTTCTGCCTGAGTATTCACGACCTGCCGTCTTTTGATACCTTCATCCAGTTATCTATGGTCAAGCAGGCATCATCCATTAGCATCATCCATTTGTGTGGTCAAACCTTTTTTCCCTTCCACCAGCAATATATTCCACAGATATCTATTTATATCTTTCAATTTCTGGAATATTACAGCCCAAATTAACCAAAAGGTATCTGTGTATTAAAGGTGGTCTGCCTTATAAATGTGTCTCCAGTAGTTTTATTATATTTCAACAGTCCCAAAACACATCAGTGATTTGCTATTTGACAGCTCAAATTCTTCCACCACTGGGTGACTATTTATGGAGGGTGTTTTCATATACGGGGTGTTTAAAAAATCTAGCAACATTTTTCCATCCAGATTCTCTCCACAATTCATCTGAAATTAACAAGTTTCTCTGCTTCCTTCCACCCGTTCTTTCTATTTTATGTAGAGTGGGCTTTTAAGTTGTGTAAACACTTGTATAATTGAGTAATGAATCCTTTTATTAATCTCTGATCTTTTATAAAAAAGAATATATAAATTAAAAACCTTTTCCAGTTAGATTCCCTCTCTTAGAACTTGAAAACAAATTACCTGCATACTATGTTTTTCTTAGACGAATTCCTCAGAATCCGTCTTGGTTGGCTTGAAATATTCCACACCTGAAACCAGTTTCTTTAGCAGAACCTGCTGTAAATCCACACCCATGTTTCTTTTAGGCTGAATGCCAGCAACATATTCTAACATATTGGGGAGCATAGTGTCATTTTGTCTGAAAGCAGACAGAATACCACTTTTATTCAACAAAACAACCTGTTTTTAGTGTATAGTTTCTCTTTTGATAGCCCACCCTGTGCTTCTGAAGGTGTTTCATCCTGTCAACAAATATGCACAGCGACACACTGCTGCTTGTTTGTTCTTGTTCTTCATAATTTTGCCAATGATGCTTTACTTTAGAGGTTATCCACTTCCAGGCCTTGGTAAACAGAAACAGTCTAGTTTAAGAAAGAAACCTGTTTTAACATGAATTTGTAAAAAGATAAAATGTCATTGATATTTGGAAATTGTTCATTAGCCTAAGACATCAGCTTACACTTGAGGTTCACATGTTCACATTCATGTGACACAGATTTCTGTTGCTGACACACTTTGGTTGCCTTTGAATACCTGAGTACCACTCAGAGCCTTTCTGACGTCTCATGACCTTTTTGTGTGTGTGTGTGTGTGTGTGTGTGTATGTGGTAGGGGTTAAGAACTTGAATCCTGGGCTGCATAGTGTTGAAACATGCACACATGCAGGAATACTTCCTCCAAATATAGCATCCAACTGCTTCAGTGGTATCAGTTGACACTTGGTACAAATTACACTCTCTGTTAAAACTAACACACTGTTTTATTATTTGGTTTTCATCTAACGTTCTGTTTATAGGAGCGATGGGAACGGTTTCTCTGTGGAGATTAGGAAGATTAGGAGATTTGAAATAATAAAATATATTTGCAGAGAAGCAGGAAACAAAGCTCAATAGAAAGTCATTAACTTGTTCTGTCTCATGGTTGTATTAGTAGTTGTAATGTCAGTGTGATCTCCATCGTAGTCCCCTTTCATGCTCAATATCGCTGTGTTTCATTGGTGCATAAATGTCTGTATGTTTGTCTGTTTCTTTTTAGGCTCAAAGGACCTGGTGGTGAAAGCTCAGGTTCTGGCTGGAGGCAGAGGAAAGGGGACGTTTGAGGGTGGGCTGAAGGGAGGAGTGAGGATCGTCTATTCGTGAGTAGTCCAGCCTCTGTCTTGCACTCTCAACATTTCAGTCCAGGTCGATTTGACTATGTTTGTGGTTACTATGGGAACAGAAGTGATCAATACAGCTGCAAACCGTCTCAGATGATATATACTTACAAAATCCTGTTGTATTGATGGAACAAGTCAGTAATAATTGCGAACATCAGGCAGCAGTTTTTCATGCAGCAGCAGGACTCAGAGAAAGGAGCTGGTTATGGCTTTGGAAAGCTGCAGGTGTGGAGCTCCTCATCCCACTGTTAACTGGTTGCTCCTCATCAGCTCAGGGCTGGTGCTAGAACAACTTTTAAGTCGGATCTAGCAAAGACCTGGTTTACTTTTTCCACAGGATCAGAGTCGTTACAGCTATGCTATGTCATTACATCAGTTTAAATGTATCTTTTATACATCTTCTAACGTAGCTCTGGTGTTTTCAGCACACACACTCTAGTGTTTTCAGACCACAAAACAAGAAGGCAGATCGCTGATCACTGTTTGTCTGGTTTTTCCAATATGACCAGAGAAATTCAATGTATCTGCTTCTATGTACTTCATAAACACACTTGTCTGCTACCAGGCAGGTTGTTTTAATTTTCTTTTTTTTTTTTTAACGATGTAAGATGACAACAGTGACAGACTTACCCTCTAATATAAAAGTAAGACCAATTAAATTATATTAAATGACAAGAAAATTAGAAAATGACTCTGATCTTCGTAGTTCTGTGAGGTAACGTTTGTAGTGTTAAGTAGCTGATGTTATCTAGTTTATTAGGCATATTATCTACCTAAAGGAATGTGGAGGACATAAAATGAATATCAGGATGCATTTTAGGCTCAAAGACCAGCTACCTGCCAAGACTCTGATCCTGTTGTGTTGCTGCTGATTAAAGTATCTACAACAAAGACCTTCAGGAGTACTAAAGTGTTTTAAAACTGACTTATAAAGGTGTTGAATATACTTTAGGCTAATATATTGTCACTTTAAATTCTGACCTCATGGAAGTCTGTAATTAACTTAAAATAATTGTTGGAGGTGTGTCCCCTTTTTCTGTTTGTTAGATTAAATTAACCAGTACATTTTTGCCATGAATCAAGGATTTGCTCTTAAATGATGTCTAATCATCTGCCTTCATCTGACCCTGTCCTCTGTGTCCTTTTCTCTTTCACCAACTAACTTTATGTCCCCTTTCACTTCATCCATAAATCTCCTCTTTGGTCTTCCTCTAGGCCTCCTGCCATAGAGTTCCAACCTTTGCATCCCTCCTCTATACATGCCCAAACCATCTTAGTCTGGCCTCTCTGACTTTGTCTCCAAAACATCTGACACGTGTTGTCACGATATAAAATATATAAAATATATATATATATATATATATATTTTAGATAGCTATAGCTCTGTCCTTTTACATTTTAAAAAATCTGAAAAGTTATTTCCAAAGGAATTCTGTGTAATTTCCTCTCTACATGTTGTCATCAGTCCCGAGGAGGCTCGGGACATTTCGTCCCAGATGATCGGTCGGAAACTGTATACCAAGCAGACCGGGGAGGGAGGTCGTATCTGCAACCAGGTGTTTATCTGCGAGCGCAGGTACCCACGCAGAGAGTACTACTTCGCCATCACCATGGAGAGGTCCTTTCAGGTGAGGAAACCCACTTACACATCCATTTGCAACCAATTTACAAAGTTGGCTTAAGTGTTGATCATATAGTCAGCTGAGAATTATCTGTTTCATGTCCCAAAATAAGATTTGGCCTGAAAATAAAGGCAGTCATAATTTTTTGGTGTCAGTGTTTGAGGAAAATGTTTTTTGAAGAACATGAAATGATGACAAATTGTTGGGAAACTCTCCCAGAAATGTTATTAATCTGAGGAGAGCAAAGCTTTTGGTTGGTGATACGTAAAACACATCTAAAGGTATTCTTGGTAATATTTTAGTTGACTTTTTAAGGGTCATTTTCTGATTATTTGAGACGGCTTGAGTTCTTGAAGTAACCCATCTACTCCCAAATCAGAAACATTGAGACAGATTGCTGAGATATTCTTCTGTGCGTTTTTTGTTTTAAAACAAATGAAAATGAAAGCAAATCTCCCACCTTAGTCAATCATCAAACAACACAAGATGCATTAGATACAGTGAGGAAAATAAGTATTTGAACACTGCTATTTTGCAAGTTCTCCTACTTAGAAACATGGAGGGGTCTGAAATTTTCATCGTAGGTGCATGTCCACTGTGA
>JBAMHW010000014.1:5506356-5530687 GCA_037177495.1 Rhadinocentrus ornatus | reverse complement strand
CTTTAGTGCACAGATTCAATCTTGTTGGGTCCTTGGGTATATGCTCTGTTATATATAATTTTTAATTATTTACTTATTTGTTACAATTGTCTACCTCTTATTTATTTACTTATTTATTTTTTCCGATTTTAACTTTCCCTTCAATTATTGGATTGGCGTCCAGTATGTTCCTGGGTGGGGATGGGGGAGGGGGTTAAATACAAAATATGCATAATGACCTTCTGGTATGTATATTTGTGTTCCATGTTGTTGATGCTCAATAAATAAAATTATTAAAAAAAAGAAGTGCACCTGAAGTAATAACCCACTGATTTAAATGCATCTCAATGAGACGAGGAGGGAGAATGGAGGAGGGTTCTGAAGGAAGTTGGAGTGAGACGCACAGATGTATGCTGTGCAAATCCTTCATTAAGCGGTGTTATGATTAATACTATATGAAGCAGACGTCAGGGAAGCAAAGTTATCTGTCGGCCTAATGAAAAAGTTCCTGCATCTCTGATAGCACATCTTGTTTGGATTCATATTAGAGCTTTTGTCATGACTTGAGAAGCCTTCTCTAATTCCATAACAAGAATAACATGCTCATTAGCTCCATTTTCATGCTTATTTATCTGTTCTGTTGTTGGGGTTTTGGCTGTTTTCACAATCTGAGCTCTGCCTCCTCAATCGTTCTGGGGCTTCCTGAAATAACTTTATTATTTTTAAACAGCAGCAACTGTTCCTGTTGTTTAACTACAAGTTAACAAAAGTTTGAGTTTTTCTCTTCAAACAAACTGAGATAACTGAGACATAGAGGAAATAAACACACTTTCTGTTTCATACAGGAAACCCTGTATTAAAAGTCCTGGCTTCTGAAACAGGAATACAGCCTTAGGTGGTTCCTTCAACACGCTGGTGGTGCTTTTGAAGCATCTGTGTAGATTAAACCAAAAAGCAAGTAAAAGATTTTAGTACAACAGCTACATAGAAAATGGGGTTGTAATGTAATTCTTCAGAAAATAACTAAGATTATTGAAAAAAATCTAGTGTCGTTTTTTTCCCCGATCCCCTTTATATTTGACCAAAATAAAAAACTAGTTTTCATTTTTCATGTTTTACAGTTGCAGAATCAGGGACATTCTTTTCAGGACTTTTAATGTCACTGCTAGAACACACTGGTAACATCAGAACCTGCCTCCATTATTGAACCTTGCATGATTCTTAATGGTGGATCTGGTATTTTCATTATTAGAAAATGCCTCTCTAGATACTCAAAAGGCTGCAGAGATCACGTATTATAACTAAATCACCAAATCAATATGAAGTTTAGTGTCACTTACTGCAGCCAGGAAGAAAATTACATTAGAAATAATTAAGTTAAATGTATCAAAAAGTCAACAGATTCACATTTTGTTCTCCATTTCCTTATCCTCTGTTCTGAGTGCCTATCTTTTATCTGATTCTAAAGCCCCATTTCCTCTGAGTGGTACAGTTTAGGTTGGCAAGGGACAATTAGAAATGGTACAGCCTGCTTAGGTGAGCGTTTCCATAGCAATTTGGACCCTCGCTAGATAGGTGGGGTTCAACCCAAATGCCTAGTGTAGAGTCATTCTAGCAGACAACAAAAAATTTGACAACTAAAAACAACAATGAAGGACAGGCATCTTTTTCTTATTATGGTTTCAACGCTAAGTGAACGATGAAAGGAAACAACTGAACACCTACTGGGTTTTTGTCTCTTGCACTTCCTTTTTTGCAAAAAGTGATGTTGTTTTGTGCCTCAGTCATTGGACTCTGACTTAACTGTACCATCCTCCGAAGGACCTTAAACTGGTTCAGTTTGGTTGCATGGGCCCCGTTTATAAAAGAAACACAAAATAATAGCATACCATACCGACCTGCACCGTACAACTCAGTGAAAATGGGCATATCATTACCATAAAAGATGTCTTTAATAGTAACAGCCTAACATTGTCATCCAACTTCCCATCTTCCTGTCTTGTTGCTAGATGGCAGCAGACACTGAGTGACTTTGACCAGATCAAACAATACACCAGTAGGCCAACAATGGATTGATCTGTAAACAAACCACTTGGATGCCTTTCCACAATCATTTTCTTACCCAGACTCATTTAACCCTCACTTGAATTTCCCCTCTCAACTATTTCTGATTTGTAAGTGTTAGTTTTGCATTCTTAGAGAGCTAAACGGAGGTGCTACATTGCTCAGATTGCACCATTTAGCAAAATAATCATAATTTGATGTTTGCATGTTTTGAAATCCAAGAGAAATCAAATGTGAAGTTTCTTCTTCTCTGTGTGTGATGCAGCCTATTTCAAATATAGTCAGCAGTCAGTATTCTCAAACTCTGGCAGACTGAGCCAAGCTTAGATCCTTCCACACATTTCCAGGATATACTATACGTGTTGCATATCATTGCAATCCCTTGTTGCTAGGGGTGTGTTCAGATCAATTGCTGTTGTGACAGAAATTAATGTTAGTTTTCTTGCCGTCCATGTGTGACCAGTAGCCAAGATTAGTCTATCTCGTGTTAGAGATCTCTGCTCAGCTGCCAGTGTGAGCTCACCACTGTTTCATCTTCTCATGTTCCCTGTGCCAGTGTTCAGACAGTGATCGGTGGGAAGAGAAACCAGATACAGCAGCAGATGTTTCCCAGCTGATAGGATCCTGAAGCCATCTGTCTTCCATCACATCATCAGACTGCGGGTCTCATTAAATTAGATTGAACTGTGTTGCATTGATATGAATTTATAAAGAAAGACAGTGAAAAGGAAGACAAGGAGTTCTCTTCCTCACTAATGACAGTGCTCATGTTTTACATGAAAAGTAATTTCAGTGAATCATTCACACAAAACCCTATGGCACCCCTCTGAACCCATTCACAATGCTACCATTAGATTACAGATTCAGATTGCATAAAAATAAGCATGTCATAGCTGGACGCTTGCCAGTTTTACACATAAATGGCAGAGATTTTCCAGGAGGATGTGCAAACAGTTTGGTCTAAATTTTTTCTGAAGTTGGTGATCACACACGTGTCTCACAGTGGGAGATTTCTGCAGTGGATTCAGTCACTCAGTTGGAAATACAAGGGGTACAGGGCCACCTCATAACAACTGCTGGCTTCTGAATTGAATTGAAATTATATTGCAGCAAAAATTGGTGTCATGAATTTGCATACGATGAATTGTTTTCCACTGAAACAAAATATTTTATTAGGCTCAAACGCCTGATTTAAACCCTACTTTCCACTAGAGGTGCAAAGAGCGCATAGGAGCTTCTGAAAAGATGACAAGTTAGGTGCGGCATGGGTCAGTGGGTAGAGTGGTCGTCCTGTAGCGCAAGGGTTGCCGGTTTGATCCCGTCTGGGAGAGCTCATGTCGAGGTGTCCCTGAGCAAGACACCGTACCCAAAATTGCTCCTGATGAGTCGTGGTTGAGCTCCTTTCATGGCAGCTTAAGTCATCAGTGTGAATGCATGGGTGAATGTGACGTATATGTAAAGCGCTTTGGATAATAGTGCTATATAAGTACAGACCATTTAAAAGATCCATCCATCCATTTTCCGCCACTTATCTGGAGTCGGGTCGCGGGGGCAGCTGCCTAAACAGGGAAACCCGACTTCTCAAGATGGAAAGAAAAAGTTAGGCCAGAATAATGTCCTGTTGTATTTAAAATCAGGCCTTGATGTTTATGAAAAAAAATTGTGCATAGATAGATAAACTTTTTTAGAAAAAAAAATACTGCCTAAGACGCAGTAGCATTTCATGGTGTGGTTACTATGGTAACAGACGTATAGAAGTAAAACAAAATACCAGCAGGAGCCTGAAAGTAGGCAGGGATGAGTAATCTAAAGGGAGTTGAGGGGAGAAAACAACCAAAATGACCTTTTACTTCCCTTCTTCACAGAATATAGCCCACAAATGAATTCATAAAATAAAGTGCTTATTTTCTACAACATTGTTAACTAAATTTTCTCTTTGTATATATCATCATCTCTGGATTTAACATCATTTAAGCTAAAGCTTAAATCAGCAGAAATTAAAACCAATATTTTTTATCCACAAAATGCCATGATAACTCTGTATGCTGTTTTAAAATATTCTTTGCTCCGGTTTATTATCAGCACAACACCATATACTTCGTCTGCAGCCCTTTTTGTCCAAACTGACAATATTGCACGTAGAACTGACTAACATTAGCAATATTCATTATGGAGCATTAATATTCACTAACAGAATAAGCTGTCTCACCTTGAAGCAGGTCTTTGTGGATGTTTTTAAGCTCCAGGAACAAATAGGGGCTAACAGAGACTATTGCATTTTATTTAATATTTTTATGTTCACTACATTTTGTGTTGTTTGTAGTTTTCATTTTGATTTCCTCAGAGCCAAGCTCATTTTGAGAGAACAGCAAATGGATGAAACAAATAACATTGTATGCTAGTGTGATGGAAAAGGTTTTTACCTTGTCCCCTCCTCTTCACAAGGGGGTGGAGCTGAATGCCCGCTGCTGGACCAAGCTTAACACTAGACGTTTTTTCATATACCTTCCTACAGTATCTCGTGTCATTTTCTCCTCCTCTGTGAAAACTGCATGCATAGGTGAGACTGTTGTCCTGTTAATATGATTCTAAGATATGGATTTGTGTTTGTGTTCCAGTAGGCCGATGAACGAGTAAGCATTGTGGTGCATCACGCTCCGGCACTGAAGGATAGTGCTTGTCATGGGTAAATTTTCATACATTAAACTGGACTCTGCCCGCCAGTATTCTTGGTCCAGCAGCTGAATGATGAGCCATTGGCCTCTCCTACCTGTATACTGACTGTCCACCCAAATAGTATCCAAGTGTGGTGGGTGAGCCTAAGGCTATCACTAAGGAATGCAGCCTGTTTTGTTTATGTTGATTCCATGTTATTGTGTGGTGTTTTTTTTCTTCTTCTCTTTGTTGCATGTATTACCCTCTTCTCTTTTCCAGGATTGTAACTCCTGGTGAAAACCCAGCGATTGTGCCTTGTTTTTTTTGGAAGTGATTAGTCAATTTATTTAGTTTTAACCCTCTTCAGTCCATTGCCGTCAGGTTTTGAAGAAGGCTCGAGCAGCACTCCTTCGCACTGGAGAACATAGTTTGCACCTGGCAGATCGTCACCAGATGACTGCTATGCTCCAGGAAAGTTCGGATGCCAAGAAGCTGGCACCCCACTATTTGGGCCCCTTTGAAATTCAACAAGTCATCAATCCTGCCGTGGTCAAGCTGAAACTCCCTTTAGAAACTAATCTAAAACACCAGCAAAGGACTCCTGATCATTTAAATAGTCTCTCAGTCTATTTCAGTAGAATTAACAATCATGGGGAAGGTCTGACAGTTGTGCAGAAAACCATCATTGATACCCTCCACAAGGAGGGAAAGCCTCAAAAGGTGATTGCAAAAAAAGTTGGATGCTCTCAAAGTGCTGCATCAAAGCACATCAATAAAAAGTTGAGTGGAAGGGAAAAGTGTGGAAGAAAAAGGTGGAACACCAGCAGCCTGGAGAGGATAATCAGGAAAAGGCCATTCAGAAATGTGGGAGAGCTTCACAAGTAGTGGACTGAGGCTGGAGCTTCCAGAGCCACCACACACAGAAGGATCCTGGACAGGGACTTCAAATGTCCTATTTGTCTTGTCAAGCAGCTCTCGAATAAAACACAACATCAGAAGCGTCTTACCTGGACAAAAGTAAAAAATGAACTGGTCTGTTGAGCAGTGGCCCAAAGTGCTCTTTTCTGATGAGGTAAACTTTGCATCTCATTTAGAAATCAAGGTCCAGAGTCTGGAGGAAGAACGGAAAGACAACAATCCAAGACACTGTGCAGAGTGAAGTTTTTCCAATCTGTGTTTGTCATCTGCCCATGTTGGTCCACTGGCCTTTATTAAGTCCAGAGTCAACACAGCCATCTACCAGGATATTTTAGAGCACTTCATGCTTCCTTCAGCAGAAAAGCGTTTTGGAAACACTGACTTTATTTTCCAGCAGGACTTGGTACCTGTCCACACTGCCAAAAGAACCAAAACCTGGTTCAGTGACCAAGGGATTACTGTGCTTGGTTGGCCAGCAAACTCTCCTGACCTGAACCCCATGGAAAATGGGGGACTGGGACATTGAAGCGTCCTGGTCTTCACCTATACCCCAGCAAGGCCACGGGCTGATAACATCCATCCAACGCCACACTGAGGCAGTAATTCATGCAAAAGTGGCTCAAACCAAGTACTGAGTTTATATGCACGACTATACTCTTCAGCCAACATTTATTTTATTATTATTTTTTTTTTTTACTTCATGCGATCTAGATTTTTGGGCTTTCATAAGCTGTAAGCCATCGTCATTAAAATTATAACAAATAAATGCTTGAAATATCTTGCTTTGCATGTAACGAGTCTATGTAATATATTAGTTACCTTTTTACGTTGCATTACTGAAGTTTTTGCACAATTTTCTAATTATTTGAGTTTCACCTGTATGTTACTGCTTTTGTGAAACTGATTCAAAAATAGGTTCAGTAAGGATAACCGGGTGTTCTTAGCTTAACCCCCTATCTGAGTTTTGTGAACAGCCCTCTGGAAATGGAAATAAAGTCAACAAAACCAAGAGATTTATACAAAACCCAGAAACAGTCTTGTTAGAGAGTAGCTGGTGAATAATATGGAAAATAATCATGTTAAAAATGAGAGAGAAAAAAAGGAGACAGTAATTGTCATGCAAAACCAATGGAAAGCTGGTTTAAAACAACAGAAGGATGCCTCATTATCATAATTTGGCGTCTCTCATTATCAAATGTTCAAGTGCTCAGTGTGTTTTGTGTCTAAACCGTCTCCTTCAACACCAGCAGCTTGTTTTCCTCCATGAAAAAACATCACACGCTTTTTTTCTGTCTGGTCATCAGGGAAGCTCCCTTGTCCCCTCTGGAGCGCTGCAGGTGGAAGAGTGGGTGATGACTCATGCAGCTGTTTTTCGCTCCTCTTCAGTGTGAAGGAGAAGAAAGGGGCTGCTGGACCCTGTCTTTATAAATATAGATAAATGAGGCTGCCTGCTGATGGAGCTGTCACACACCCAAAATGAATGTCGCTTTCACATGTAGTTGGATTTACTATATAGTGAATGAGCAAACACAGATACCAGAGGGGCTCAGACTAACCTGTGCTCTACTAATCTGCATTGCCAAATATTTATTCTTGGAACTTATTGCTTCTTTAGTCTATATATTACATTTAAACCCCTAATAAAATACAGAACTTGATGTCATCTGCAGCCTGTCTTGCTCCTTGTAGCTTATATTTCTTGTTCATGCTGTGTAGCTGTTGAGGTTGTGTGATTACAGTACACAAGTCTGATGGAGCGAGCAAAGTTCTAGGTTTTCTAGATTTCCTGAAACTGGATTAACCACATTCTTTAGTTTAAAAGCTCCCCATTAAGGAGAAGGATCAGACCAGATTGTAAATGATCTGTTCAGATCTACAAGCTGTTTGTGGCCCTCCTATAACATTTTTTGCTGTTTGTTTTGTACAAACAAACAGCAAAAAGCGGCGCCGCGGCTCAGTGGGTGGTGTGGTTGTCTTGTAGCCTGAGGGTTGCCGGTCCCTGAGCAAGACACCTAACCGCAAATTACTCCTGATGGATTGTGGTTAGCACCTTGCATGGCAGCTTCCGCCATGTGTGAATGGGTGAATGTGATGTATAATGTGAAGCGCTTCAGGTATCGTTCCAGGTACAGTAAAGCGCTGTATAAATACAGACATTTACCATTTTACTGAGCTTCCGCTGCTTCATTCTACTCCACCATTTTCTGTTTTACATTTACAAGCATCAGCATATCTGATATCGTAGCTCTTGCACACAGATATATTTTGTAGATTAGATAGTTTATTGTCTGAAATAAGTGCTACACAGTTGTATGCCTTTTATATAAAACAATTAATCAGGCACCAAACTAATGGTGATGTACTAAAATATTTGCATGGCATGCAGGTCTTTTTTAAGTAAAGGAAATGAGGAAAGGTGTCGATAAATCCTTCTATTCTCTTTCCTCGAAGTGACTGCAACTTTGTAAGTAAGCAAATGTTTTAAAGACATTCAACTACTGTTCTCCAGCAAGTTGCATTCGCTTTCATACATTCAGCTCTAAATCTACAGCTAATCATCCAGCATGCTATGGTATCTGCAGCTCCCTGACACACGCTTTGATCCCATTGATCAGTAACGGAGACAGGAGGGCCAGAAAAAGCAGTCTAACATCTGGACAGACAGATGTTTCCACCTGTATGTGGCATGAGAACACCTAGTTCCTGGAGCGATGCTACATCATACATGTGTGCATTCATGTTAATATGACAGATAGAAAAAAAGTCAGCAGGGTTGTTTTCACGCCTACAGAGTCCCCCAAGCTACTGCTAATAGCTAATGTTATCGTATGAGATCGGTTTTTGTGACTTGCAGACTCAGAGATCATCTGATGAAGAAAGAGGGAGAGAAAGAGGGAGTGAAAACAGCGGCAGTGGACCTGTCGGCGCTGCAGGAGGAAGATCCCGTGCTGTAACATTACTCTGTGTTTAACAACATGTATTTCAGCTGATTTATCCAGAGATGTGGGCGACGTATTGATAGAACATAATTATTATCTGAGAGACATTTTTGTGTTAGAATGTTGCGGTTCTGGTGACTAAATCACACCGAGAAGGGGTTTTACTTTGGTCTATTTTGTCTGACTAGAAGGAGGACAACTACCCCCATCCCGTTGACAAATCAGCTGAACGAGGGAAAGCTCTCAGAAAATACGTCTGAAAGAAGCGCACGGTCACCTGCTGGTATGACTTCTGTGAAGAGTAACAACTTCAAACTGTTGCAACGTAGCTTTTCTACTGTAGGCTAACTAACAAATTAGCCGTTTCTGTCGTTTTATATAGCAAGTAACAGTAAATGAGCCGACCTAAACGGGAGGAAAAATTAGTTGCTGGACCACACTGCCCTGTTTCTAACATAACGCCAAAATAAACTTCACTGTTAGATTGAATTACCTCACCTATCCAGCATAAAGGCTGCAACCTCCGCGTTAGCTTTGAAGTCTTTCTCCTCATCAGCTGCCTCCATCTGGTTAAAACTCCACACTTTTTTCCTGGTTATTATTTCTTTTTCTTTTCTTGGCTATTTTTTCCTCCATCTCATGGGCAAAGAGTCTAGATGGTCCTTCATTTCAATGTAAGCTGGCAAGCTGAATGATCCATGATCGCCTTGGCTCGTTTAAACCACCCCTGCGGCCTCCCCCTCCTCCCGAAACGGCAGGGACTCGCCGGTAAAACGCACAAGGCCAACAAGTTTGTCCCCTTTCAGCGACTGTATTCAAAGATGGCGATACAACATGGCAGCCTCCAGTTGGCTGCGCTGCCACCTATGTATTTATAAACATCTAATTCTAAGCTACGAAGAATGCTTTCATTTAAATCGGACTGTGATTAGACTTTGGTAAAACACTTATTTATGAAAGCAATTCTTGATTTTTGCTAACAAAAAAACAAATAAGCTACACACTGTGCCTTTAAAAAAAGAAAAAGAGGCGAGAGAGGAAAGTAATCTTTGTAAGTGACTCATCTGATGGCTTCTAGAAATAGTCTAAGGTTAACTGTGTGAGTTGGTGGTTGGTTGCAATAGCTCCCTTGTCACTCTACACTGTTCCTCCTTCACAGCTCCACAGCAGGGCCGAGCTGCACGCATTCATTTTAAATTCATGCAATTTTAGGAGAATAGTTAAAATTAGCTTATAAGCTCACAGCAAGTCCTTCATCAGGCGTTATTACACCCTGGAGCAGCTCATTTCACAACACCAAAAGACAGAAAGTCATTTCTGTACAGGGACTGAGGATGACACAGAGGATTTGTCACAGACCTGTATGAAATAGAAACAGCATAGAAACCTGATTCATTAGTCAGTGTGTGTTTTGTCAGTGCTCTCAACACTTATGATGTAAAACAAGCCCGAGGCCTCGTTTAACACTGCTGCATACACACAAAACAAGGCTTTTTAAAGAACTAAACAACAAAATGTTTTACTCAATAGTACAAAAATTATTAACACTTAGAATAATTGGTGACATTTTTTTTATGGAAGCATAGATTAAAGCCAGATTTAGTAACAAGAGACTTCATTTACAAAGAATTTTTCTCAAATCCTAGTCATGCCCTTTTTCCAACGATTATGGCAACCACAAAAGTTTTCTCATTCAGGATAATAATAACATAAGAGCAAGAGTGATAACAATAATAATAGTAATAGTAGTAATGATTATAATACTATCAATAATAATAATAATAATAATAATATATACATATATACATTTTTCTTATGTATACATATATTTAGCATGTGCAAAGATACATCAACCCATCACATTGCAGTTTGTGTACATATAGATCCTTTCATGGCCTACGTAATCAGTGACGTCACTACTGTATCCAGAGGCAAAAAAAGAGGAAAGCACATAAAAAACACTGTAGAAACGAGCTATCTCAAGTGTTATTACAACTTAAAAATGTCGTCTTGTTGTGTCTTTGGGTGCCAGATTAAGAGGAAAAACATTCCTGGGAGTAAATGAGAGTTTTTTAGGATACCAGTTCAGAAAAAAAACGAAGACAATTATAGCTGAATGCAATAAGACGAAAGGGCAGGACAGAGACGATAATAAACAATTCTTGTGCTGCAGCGCACAATTTATATCAGGTAAGATAAATGTAATGTTAAGTGATTGTTATCGAGTCCAAATTAACTAAATTGTACATTATAAAGGAAAATGTTGGATATATAACGTTGCCTTTATCAGCACATGCGTGTGGCGTGTGTACTAACTTTGTTGTTGATGAGTTAATGTGTTAACAAAATAAGGTTCTAATTTGAAAGATTTATCTGTTCATTATTTGGTCAAAATTCCAAATTTATTAGATAAATGTAGACTATATATTTTTCAAAATTATCTGGCGACCCCCTGAAATTATCTTGCGACCACCATGGGGGGGCCGACCCACAGTTTGAAAAGCACTGCTTTAGGCTACCAAGAGCTGTTCTCATGAACCTTAGTAGTCGTTTGGAGCTATACATTATCGTTCAACCCCTTTCCACCACATGTGCAGGTTTTCCAATTTGGACATTTTTGCCACTGTAAATTCCAGTGGGAACTGGGAGACAGTGGGCATCCATCAGCTGCACTCTTCTAGGAGTTGTGAATGTAATAAACCAACTGGCTATGTAAGTTTTTATTTACAGCTGAAGATAAAGTCCAGTTTGAAACCAAACAATACCACTCCATCAATGTTCAGCTCATTTGACTTTTTCTTATAACTTGTTTTATTATGAGAGAGCAAGGCCGTTCAGTCTCATGCTCTTTATGGACTTTTAGGTGTTTTCTTATGTATATTAGGGACATGCTGGCATATCCTCTGTGTTTACAAAAAGACTGTATAGGGCCAAGTCTCAGTGATTTGATTTCATCATACAAATAAATAATGATCAAAGACTACTTAATTTAAAAAGAAGGAAGACAAGTCAGATTTTTAAATCATCTACAGCTGTCAGTCATTATCAGTACGACTTTCCACATCTCTTCACTCTTCCTCCGCTCATGCACAGTGCAGCTCAAACGCTGCCAGGCTGCAATCAGCTGTCGGCTTCCTAAAACTGGCCTGTCAGAGCTAATCCTGAATATCCTGCTGTCTTTACAGCTTCACCGCATGAATGAAATAAAGATCAAATTGCATCACATTTTGTTACAGAGCACAGGGCTGGAAGATTTCTAATAGCATTTCCTAATAACAGAAATATTTCATAAACTTAAACTTTTTAAAGCCAAACTTGGTAAGTTGAATAATTTCTTTTATTCTCTCTAAAACTGTCATTATGCCCTGACAGTCTGGTCTGGTTTCTCCTCATGCTTCAGAGGTGCCTTTTAAAGTGTCCACTGTGCCTGAATGAAATTAACTGGTTGGAACCAGTCTGTGTCAATACTTCAATAATGTTTTTTTTATATACAGTTTGAAGAAAAGACACAACAACTGTGAAATTCTGGTTCAATACCAATGTTAAAAACTAATTTGGCCTGTATGGCAGATAGTTGATAACAATTGATTTCAACATTGATTTCCCCTCTAATGCCAGGAAACAGTGAAATAAGTAAAGTCTCTTATACCAATGTGTAAAAAAAATCTTTATTTTAACTTTCCACATAAAAACAAACAAACAAAAAACTGTTATTAGTCCTTTAAGATTTAGTTCCTGTTAGATTTTTGTTTCAATCCTTGTATTGTTTCTTCCGTCTGTTCTTTGACTTTCGGCTATGCTTTCCTAATGTGGCCTACAGTTCTTTGACTTAAAATGTTTTTAAACTTTGGAAAATTGGAACATTTTTACACTTTGGTGGACCATCTGGAAGCTAATTTAGGATCCATCATTCATCCTGTCTCTTCTCTAGCTCTCTCCAGCTAGTTAGTCAGTCTGATGTTGACTCTTGTTTTATCTATTACTTTCTAACTTTCTATTGTTCTTTTTCTCATTTTCTCTGATTATACTCTCTTGCGTTTCTTTGCTGAATCAGTCATTGTGCGCTTCTGAAACGTCCAGTGTGTTAATGTGCAGGTGCTGGTGTGTAAAGCAAATGCAGCCGCCATGTGATGCTCAGGGCTGGAAAACAAAGTTGTAAAGGATGCGACTCCAGGATTGCTCATAATGGATCAAAACTAGTCTGAATCACAGAGTTTAAAAGATGGAAACTAATGTGGTGTTCCTTTAAGTGGACGCTGGGTTTTTTTGTGTTGTTCTCATTTTAATCTTTCATCCTTGCATTTCATGATTCCATGTTTTGGTACAGTTTATATTCTAGCTGGGCTCTCCTGTTGTTTAATTTAGTTGAAATTATACCCTTATGAATTATGTTGTGCTTACTTCCTGCTTATTTACACCTGGTCCTGATTGCCATGGCACCATCTTGCCACCTGTGTCATTTAAATCAGAAAGAAAAGCTCAGTTGTTTCACTCTAGTTTTTACCATCAAGTTCCTTATTTTTCCCGCCATAGCTGTGCTTTTTGTAGATTATAACTAAAGTACTAAAGTAAGAAAAGACATGACCACTTAATTTCAAAACCTGGATTTATTTTTCAGCCTTATGTCAATCAAAAGATAAGATTAGTTTCCAAAGTTCTTTATATTAAATATATATCTCAGATTTCATCAACAATCTGTTAGTCAGATAAACACGGTTCAGTTCCATCAGTCTTAATGGAATAAATAGAAAACAGGTGGGATTGTTATGAAATTGATCTCATGTGGCCCATCTATTTTGGTTCTAACATCAAAAACATTCCCACCAGTTAGCTAAACAATAATACCAGTAATGACCACCTGATCCCACAGCTGTGCAGGATGCGACTTCAGAAATGGGGAAGACAAAAAAGTTGCTGGAATCAATAGCTGACCACTTCCATCTCAGTGGTAATTTCTTGTCTTGATTACTTATTCGTATTTCTTATACAAAGTCTGTCAAGAGAGAACCTAAAGCCGAGGAAAGTAATGAATTAAATCTGCCAATATGTCTGAGGATGATGCATATTGGCAGCAATTTTAAAAGAACAAGATGAATCTTCTAAACCTTTTTAGTGTCTTTTTATAGTTTTGAGGAATTCCTGTTAAAACCTGTGAGCTGTTCAGCTCAAATACTAAGACATGCAGTCTAGGAAAGCATTTTAAAAAAAAAAATGCTTTTATACATTTAAAGGTGCAGTGTGTCGCTAAATCAAAGGTCACTGACAGAAAAATGTATCATTAAAAACAGTTTCTCTTGGTATCTAATCACTTAAACAACTGTAATGTGGGACAAGAAAAGGATTATCTTATCTTATCTTTAAAACTGCAGTTCTGGCTTTGTTTGATAAGTGCTAGGTAACTTGGAGAATTTGATCATACAAGGAAATCTGGGAAGCTTGATGTGACAGTGGGCAGGTTGCAGAAAAAACTTGCAAGTCTTGCAAGTGGGAGTTTGAGACTATTGGATAAAACAAGTTCTTTCTATTTAGAGATATGCCAGAAACACAATATGCCAGAAAAAAACTGAAAACCATACCACAGTCCTTAAAATCAAGGTGTGCAAGTGGATGCCACAAAATCTTACTAACAACTCCACATCTGCGAAGTAGCAGCTTCTTTCTCCCTTCTTTCATCTCATCCTGTTTATGCACCCCCCTTCTCTTCGTCCTGTTTATGTGAGGCACCGCAGCTGAGAGTTTGCTTTAAACATCACATTTAGCACCTGTTTTTAAGGTCACAGTAATACAACTGATATTTGTTCTTTACTGTTAAAGGGTAGAAAAAGCATTTTCCTCTCAGAGGCTGAAGGGAGGAGTTAGATTTGTTCCTCTTCACAATGTACTGGAACACTAATGCATCTCAAGAAAAGCAAAGCAAGCTGTAAGAGGAGGAAAAAAAAAAAAAAAAGCTCAGTCCTATTTTTGAGTTTACCTAAAGAACATCCAGCCCTTAGTGCCTCATTTCTGAAGAGCTGGTTGAAGAAACTAGTTAATGAATATGAAACATGCATGTGTTTACTGCTGTGTATGAATAATTTAGGCAGGCGGAGAAGATGTAAATCAGACGTGTTCATGTACATCGCTATGCCATAGGAATGAATACCCTCTTAGGACATTAAAAATGGACTGACTTATAAAAAGAATCCTGTAGGTAAATTCTTGAACTTTTTTTTATAACATTGTTTTCAAGTTTGTTGAAACTAAAACATCTGTTCTTTTCACATCTTCTATGCGCAGGGTTTTTGAAACGGTGGTTAAATAGCTAAGCAATGTCTTCAAAGCAGGGAAAAAAAAGTAAATCGGTCGGCTTTGAAGTGAGTGAATAAGGCTGCATGTGTTCATCCTCTGCATGCATGGACATCCAGTAATGTTAGTAAGTAAAAATAAACCCAAACTCTATCTGCATCAGTTGTGGATTGGGTCTTCTGTTGCTCTCAACTACCTTTAGCTTTTGGTGCCACAGATTTTACTAAAGCTATTCAATGCTTATAAAAACTCAGCTCCACTTCATTTATGCAAATCTTCTTCTGGACTGGATCCTTGCCTAGAGAGCCTGCTGAGGTCCTGGGAAGTCAATATGTTCATATGTGAGATGACTGAACTCAACTTTATTTATTTAGTTAAACACAACTTAAACCCACAGTGCTTTACAAGCAAAAAACAACTAATTTTTTTTCTTTATTAACTGAAGGAAGAAGTCTCAATTAAAACAAGTAAGTAAACAAAAACAAATAAACATGAATATCAAAACGTATAGCTCAAAGAGTCAATTCTAGATTTAAAGCCCCAGTGTGTGAGTATTACTCCCATCTGCGCTAATATATTACAAGCAACAAAATAGTGTTCTCTGGAGCCTGACCGTTATTACAACTACGGAAGCCGTGGAGAGTCATAAATATAAAGATGTCAACATCTCACACAAATTCGAGTGTCCCGTCAGGCAATGAGGTACAGAATGATACATAGATGTACATAGATACATAATCTCCACACTCGAAGTGTGCAGATGCTTTATTGGGACACTCCTATAATTATTATTTTTTTATAAGTTACAAGCATGCTCTCCAAGTATTTGGTACCAAGCTACTGCTAATAGCTAATGTTATTGTGTGAAATCGTTTTTCATGACTTGGAGAGTCAGCGATCATCGGATGAAGAGAGAGGAAGAGGGAGAGGACAACAAAGAGGGAGAGGGAGAGGCAGTCAAAGCAGGGGAAGTGGACCTGTTGGTGCTGCCAGAGGAAGATCCCCGTGCCGCTACATTACACTGTGAGGATGTGGAGTGACTGGAAGACCTCCAAAGACAGCGCTTTGCGTTAAAATTCTTGCAGCGTAGCTTTTCTACTGTAGGCTAACTAACTAATTAAACTAATATACACCTTTATTCTCTTCCGGTTATTATTTCTTTTCTTTGCCACTTTTTACTCGTCTCGCGGGATAAAGAGTGCAGATGATCTCCCATTTCAAACTAAACTGGCAAGCTGAATGGTTGTCTTGGCTTGTTTACACCACCCCCTCCCCACCCTCCCCTGCAAAACAGCGGGGACTTGTAGGTGAAACGCGCAAGGCTAACAAGTTTGTCCCCTATCGGCTACTGTATTCAAAGATGGTGATGCAACATGGCAGCCTCCAGTTGGGTGCGCCGCCACCTATGTATATATAAACATCTAATTCTAAGCTACAAGAACACTTTCATTTGGATGCAGTTGTGATTTGAGTTTGTAAATATGCGTATTTATAATAGGGATACCTGATTTTTGCAAATAAAAAGCCAAATAAACTACACACTGTACCTTTAAGAAAAACAAAAGTGACTGCACGGTGGTGTGGGGTCACAGCAAGCTCACTGGTTCTCTCCGTATGCTCCGGTTTTCTCTCACCGTTTGAAGACATGCATGTTAGGTTGACTGGTTACTCTAAATTTTCCCTAGGAGTGTGTGTGAATAATTGTTTGTATCTCTGTGTTGGACTGGTAACCTGTCCAGGGTGTACCTGCCTCTCGCCTGTATTGTTAGGAGAGGCTCCAGCTTCCCAGCGCCCCTGAATTGGACTAAGCGGTATAGAAACTAAATGAATGAAAAGCAAAAGTTTTAAGGTTCATTTGAAGGCAGAGAGGGTGTTTGTGTCCTGGACCCATGAAGGTAGCTGGTTCAGAGGTAGAGGGAGCCTGAAGACCAAATGCTTCAGTCCACTTGAGGCCTATAAATGCTGGGAACAGGATAACTGAGAGCAAAGAATCAAGAATCAAGAATCTTTATTCATTATGCAAGGGACAATGAAATTGTGTTTAGTAGCTCTTGGCTTAAGGCACACAGAAAGACACATATAATTAAAAAAAATTAAAGTTTAAAATGTAAAATAGAATAAATAGAATAAATAATAAAAGTAACAGTGCAGAACAAATTTTTTAAGTGAATATATTACACATATTGCACAGTATTAAAGTGCAGTGGTAATATCTGTGTGCCTGTCTGCAGGGGTTTAATGCTCAGTCTATGGATGGATGGAGGGCCGATGTATGAGGGGATGGAGTGATGGACTTCACAGCTCTGAGGAAGAAGCTGTATCTCAGTCTGTTAATGTGGGTTCTTATGTTCCTGTACCTCTTTCCAGAGGGAAGAGGCACAAACAGTTCGTGACCTGGGTGGGTTTGGTCTGCAGCTATACGACCGGCCCTTCTTTTGGACCCGGCTGTTGTATATTGAGTCGAGGTGTGGGAGAGGACCCCCCACAATCACCTGTGCTGTTTTCACCACTCAGCCCAAGTCCTTCCTGTCTGGTGCAGTGCAGCTCCCGTACCACACTGTTGCACTGAGACAGAAGATGCTTTCTATGGTGGCTCTGTAGAAGTTTGTCAGTAGCTGAGGGAAGAGTCCAGTCCCTTTGAGCCTCCTGAGGAAGAAGAGTCTTTGCTGAGCCCTCTTCACCAGGTGGGATGTATGCATGGCCCAAATGAGGTCAAATGTGATGTGGATGCCCAGGAACTTGATGTGGTTCACCCGCTCCACCCCCTCCCCATGAATGATGAGAGGGGTGTGTTCCATCCTCCTGGATCTCCTGAAGTCCACAATGACCTCCTTGGTCTTGCTGGTGTTCAGGACAAGGTTTTTGTTAGATGATGTGAACACTAAATTCTTTAAGATAGGCTGGAGCTTTTCCATTAAGGCCATTGTATATTTAATTAGAATGATTGATTTTATAATCTATTCTAAACCTTGCAGGGAACCAGTGTAGAGAGGCCAAAGCTGTGGAACTGTGATCTCTCTTGGCAGAACCAATTAGTACTCTGGCTGCAGTGATATGAATCTACTGAAAAATATTCAGACACCCAGCTAAAATTGCATTGCAATGGTCCGTATAACAGGTAACATATGCATGAACTAGTTTTTCTGTCACTGTTGGGCAGGATATTCCTGTTTTTTCTTAATGTTACATAGATTGCTGGGGAGTGGTAGCCTAATGGTCTGGAGAACCTGGGTTCAAGTCCCTGTACTGGCAACTTTGGTAAAATAACCAGCTTTCCGGGCACTGAATCTGGCAGCCCACTGCTCCTAGTCTAACTAGTGATGGGTTAAAAGCAGAGGAAAATGTTGGTGCGTTTCACAAGAAATGTTCTGACAAATAAAGTAAACTATAAGATTAAAAACAGGCAGCTCTAAAGATAGATACACAGCGATGACAGATAGATTTCTATCTAAGATAGATACACAAAAACACAATAGGGTGAAATATAGAAAAATAGAATAAATACACTATAAGGGCACTTGTGAGATGCTAATTATAACAATACTACTACTACTAATAATAATGATAATAATAATACTGTATATACACATATAAATGTTTCCCATATTTACATATTTGCTTATTTATACATATATTTAAAGGTCTGTTTAGTGTAACAGGCAGCGATATTCAGATTGGTATCATAGGTATTTTTTTTAAATTAAAGTTCTCTAGACTATATTCAAATGCAATTCTTAAGTGAGAATTTCCAAATGGCTGTGCCACAGTCTTACTTAAATCATTGATCTGTGTGTTTAGTGATGGATCATTCCGACTCATGCTGGAGAGTGTTTGGTCCATCCCATTAAGGTTTCCATGTTTATTTATGTGTTTACCTTTTTCATGCAGAGCTTGAATCTGTATGTAGAAGTCTGCACTAAAGGGGCATAAATCCGCCTGACTAACCAGAGTGAGACACTGACGAAGGACATGATGCTGGTGTCACCATGACAACTCATCCTCCCCAGATCTGTTGGACAATAAAGTGATGGACTGCATTTTCACAAGCTGAAAAGTGAACCTGAATTTACTTTGCATGTACCTAAAATCACAATGTGAAGCCTGAACATGAGCAGGCCCAGATTTATTTTGCTGCAACAAGAGTTATTATTCTGACATTTGGCCACAGGGGATTTTCATGTGTTCTGGATGGATGTGGTGGAAAAGTCACTGTTTTAGCTGGCATCTATTAGAGATGCAGGTGCTTGCTGCTTCCCTGGCGTGGTCTGCCTGTTCCTACTGGACAAACTGGCAAATCCTGTCAGCTAATCTGACCTTCCACTCCATAACAACTAATGTCAAGTATTTAGTATCTGTTTCCACACAGCTTTGAGTTTGCAAACTCAGAGCTGTGTGGAAACCGATGTAAATAGCTAAACTTCAATGCATTCCCATTAGAATCTGTGATTATATGATTTTAAATACCTTTATTGTGTTTTTTATATTTCGAAAAGCATATGGAACCTTTCTATGTATTTAGGTGTGGACCTATGAATGAACGTTTTAAAAAGAGAATGGAATTTATAAAGTAGAGTGCTCTGCAAAAGTCTGAAATAGAATAATATTAAAATTTTTTTGTTTTTTGGGGCACTTCAGTAAAAGCAGTGAAATTTCAGAATAATATTTGGGGTATTTGTGGTATTAGTGATTGCAGATGGAAATTAGTTCAGAGAGCAACAACCTGGCACAAAGCATATTTTCATCTTTGATCAATGCTGCTGTGCCCTGTTCAATAAACTAAATACTTTTTTTTTGTTTTGACTAAGGTTAAATGTCAAAATGTTGTTTTTTTTTTACTCGAAAAGTATGTAAGAGTCAGTTTTATCCTCTAATCTAAACACACATATAAGACAAATAGCACCAGTGCAGTAGTTACCATCATGATCAGTTTGTATCTTCTCTTCCAAATACAAACAATCCAACTTTTATTCAGGTAGCAGTTACTGTAAGGACGTAGCTTATGTTGTATTTTATGGACTGCCGCCTTGTTTTTTGGACACACCAGTAATCCTGGCACACTCCTGTGGTAAAGAACATGACAATGTTTTTGTAGGCATTAGACCACTTTGTCCCAGAAGTTTAGTAGTTGGCATCTCAGGTATGATGCATTAGGACCAGATTGACCTTTTCATCAGCTGATACTAGAAGAAGGAAGTGGAATCTGAGTTTTAGTCCTAAAAGCAGAAACATTATCTTCCAGGCCTTAGAATAAGCTATTTGTCTTGAATATTTTTCTTCTCTAAAACAAGAAGAAATAAGGTTATATGCATCTGTGTGTACTTAAAACCTGCTTATTAGACCTCTGAAACACCAGGGCAACAAGCTAAGCTGTATTTATTCCAATTGGAATGTACAATGTAGAAAATATATTACCTGACACCACACTCGTAGATGTATGCATGTCTGACACAACGCGGGAGCTGATGGCACAGAAAAGCATTTCTATCTGTCTGGGCACTCCACTCAAGCACCCTTAATCTGGCTCAGGAGAACTTTTTAGGCCCAAACCTTCTCCCGGAGGTAAATGTGAAGCCCTTTTTTTTTCTCATTCAGCAGCATGTGAAAAAGGAAAACAAAAACAGAGTCCAACCAATGGTTGCAAACAGCATCATAGTCTGTTGTCACCAACTTAAGTGTAAAAATGGATGATACCCTTTCCTCATCCAATCATCCTTACATCTCAGGCGTCTCTCCAAGGTTAAACCCGTTCTTTCAAGATGGGACTTTGAATCGGTAGTCCATGCTTTTACAACCTCCAACTTGGAATACTATAACTCTCTTTTAATAGGAATAGTGGCTGGATAGTTCAGTTGGCAATCCATGAAGAAGACCCGAGTTCAAATCCAACAGGGGACGAATATAACACCTTCCAGTTAGGTCCTTAAGCAAGACCCTAAACACTACTGCCTAACAACCTTCAGATGTAAGTTGTTTTGGAGAAAAGTTTCTACTAAATTAGTGTAGAATAGAAAAGAAATTAACTGGGGCACCCTATCTTGCCTTCAGTTGGTGCAAAATGCGGCAGCACGATTTTTAACGTTTAAGGTACAAGGAAATAAGAGCAGATCACTCTGGTGTTAGCCTCATTGCATTCGCTTCCTATTTATTTTAGAGTCAATTTAAAGGTTATTTTATTTGCTTTTAGGGCTCTTGATGGTCTTGTGCCAGCATATTTGCCCAGCTTGCTGCACCACTTAAGCCCCTTCTCAGTCCCTCTGGTCAGCTGACCATATGTTGCTGTTCCTTGATTAAATCGCAAAAAAGGAAAATGAGAGGTGATCAAGACTTTTCTGTTGTGGCCCCAAAGCTCTGGAAAGAGCTTCCTTTACATACAAGAAGAGCTCCCTCAGTTGATGCTTTTGAATCTTGTTTGAAAACACTTTTATTCTTTTGCTTTTAAACCAGAGTGAGTTTGACAAAGCTTTTACTGTCTTCAGATTATATATCGTATCCTCTTTGTTATTAGTGTTTATGCTAATTGTGGGGTCTTTATTTTTTTAATTGTGTTTAGCCTGTTGTGCAGCACTTTGGTCAACCATGAAAAAATAGTGTTTGGTAAATCTGCTGAGAGCTCTACTTACCAGCATGACGAGTTCATCTTCTGCCAACCTAAGAAACAAGGTAGTTATGTGTCAGTCTTAAAGGGATGAAAGGCAACTGCAACTTGAACTACTTGGACAAAACCTAATAAGTGTCTCACTTTGGAGTTCAGTAAGGACTTTAATCTCTGCTGTGTGAGTTAAGGAATTTAATCAAGACTCCAGTCTGGTACACCACTGAAGGCTGGGATATGTAGTTAGATCTTTTTATCTTCAGAAGATGGTAAGTGTTGTGCAGCATGGGTTTGGGGGTCTTTTTTTAGAGTATTTTCTGATGATATGGATATCCGTGCAGATAATTTATGCACTTCAGGTGAGCTAGCGTGTGATAAGATAGATAAGATCCTTTATTGATCCCACGATGGGGAAATTTTACTGTTCAGCATAAACACAAAGTAAAGGAGACATTAAACAATAGACAAAATAAAAAACAAAGACATATTAAACAGTATGCACAATAAATAGTAAATAATAATAACAGAAACAGTCTTTATATATACAGCCTCACCCACTTTGATGTGCAGTGGTGAGGAGTTATTACACAGTTGAATTTGAATATATAGAAGATATATTTAGTTATGTGGACGTGGTCAAGACAACTTGCAGAAATCCAACTGAGCATCAGAAATAGGAAGAAAGGGGATTTACAGTGAGGAAAAAAAGTATTTGAACACCCTGCTATTTTGCAAGTTCTCCCACTTAGAAACATGGAGGGGTCTGAAATTTTCATTTAAATTACAATGTATGATTTTGTAACAATTTATTTTTTTCTTTTCAGTTTACTCTTTTGTCTTACTTGCGCTTGTTCGCTTTGAGCTGGCTGCAACAGATAACTTAGAGTTTTATATCTAAAGAAGTGAGATTTCCTCATCATTCAAAGTTGTTTTTACCTTGATTATTAATAGTTGTGTGTCCTGCTATCATTGAAGCAAGTCAGCTGTGTGAAATGTCAATACTTACATTTGCCATGAGAGTCAGGCAGAGCCAACCTCAGGTGGCCATTTGAGGAACTTCAGGAACTTTTTGGTTCTTTCGCTCCTCTGTATTCTTACCCCAAGGATTCCCACCTGGATCCAAAGAACCAAAAACATCTAATGACTGTCCTAAAAAACATTGTCTCTCTGTATTTTACCAATAAACCAAATAATATCTGTTTGACCACCATAAAGTTGGGCATTTCTGCTGGTTCTTTGTCTATTTTGAAGACAACAACCTGGCTTGCTACAGATTTGGCAGGTGAATTCCAGGGGACCTGAATTAATTTGGATGTCTTCATATTCTCCTTTTACAGAAAAGAGTGTGAGTTCCATATTGTTGATATACCGCTGTTGTCAGCTAACTTAATCCTTGGCCTCACTGATTATGTTACCACCCAGGAAATGGAGACACATGTACTAGTAGACATTAATAAATCCATTATTTACAGCTTAACGTTTTTCTGAAAGTGTAAACCCAAGCAGAACACGATTATCTCTGTGAAGGTTGATTTTTATGTTTGAACCGGGAAGGTTCAATGTTGTCCTAAAAGCCAAAGGTGCTTCTTCCCATTTTCTTTCCTGTTCTGCCTCTTCTTGGTATCATTTATGTACTGGTTGCTTGACATAAAATGACATATCACTTTCTTTACTATGTCACAGATGTCAAGGTCTTGGCGGTAATGAACAGAAGGAGCTGCTGTGTCCTGGGGTTTTCAGTCCATGCAAAACAATTACAGCTGTAACGGACACTAACGTCATTACTGCCACACATAATTTGATAAAAAAAAAAAACTGTTGGATGCAGTGGTGGAGTGGGATATTGATGCAGTAAAGAGATCAACTTAACCCTTTATTTCACACCTTTGCATTCAGTTTATTTTAATTATCTTTATTTAAAAGGGTATTTTATTTAAAAGTACTGTTAACAGCAAGGAAAACTGATTTTCACCATGTTTAAAAGTAAAATGTTCTCTTATTCAGGCTACTAATAAAGTATGAACAACTCTCCTCAAAACCAAAACAACATTGTTTGAATGTCTGTGCGTATACATGTATGTACGTTCAAAGTATTTAGTAGAACTTGGATGAGATTATAAAAGCTGATATATATACTGTAACTGTGTAGCATGTCAATAACATGTGCCACGTTGTCATGGCAATACATCCTAAATACTTTACCGTTGGGAAGCCCTGCATGTCACAACCTGCCAGGTTAGGGGTACAATGAGCTTTAAAAACTGATGCTACAAATTAATAGAAATAGAAAAATTGTATGTGACAAATTAAAATTTTTTGAATGTGTTAACAGGACACTATTGTGCAAAAAAGCCCATCAGCATCGCCTTGAACGCACAATGTGAAAAGAGCTTTAGAAGTGGGGTTTGTATGAGCCAAGCGTCTATAGCTATGGGACCTACAATAGACTGTGCCCTGCAGACACTTTGGAGTTTGGAGAAGCTTAGAGAAGCACCTGCATGGAAACAAAGCAATTTGGTGTCCTGAATAGGGTCAGTAAACACAGGGTAGTCACTAGCCAGATGGAGGGTTGTTAGTTTTAATCCTGACTCTCTCAGTTTACATGTTGAAATGTCTTTGGACAAGATGCCAATCTCCACATTTTTCCTTTCAGCGTTACTCACTTGTAAATGACTTTAGATTAGAAGTACCTGCAAATAAATGTAAAATTATGTCCATCCATCCATTATCTGCTGCTTATCCAGAGTCGGGTCGTGGGGGCAGCTGCCTAAGCAGGGAAACCCAGACTTCCTTCTCTTCGGCCACATTCACCAGCTCATCCGGAGAGATCCCGAGGCGTTCCCAGGCCAGCCGAGAGATGTAGTCCATCCAGCGTGTCCTGGGTCTTCCCCGGGGCCTC
>JBAMHW010000014.1:5483608-5505669 GCA_037177495.1 Rhadinocentrus ornatus | reverse complement strand
AGACCCAATCCTGAGGCCACCAAACCGGATCCCCTCAACACCTCGGCTGCGCCTAGAAATTCTGTCCATAAACATTAAATGTTAAATTATGTTACAAAGTAAAATATAACATAGTGGTTTATTATATTTCACTCTTCATCCTGCTTAATTTCACATACTGTCACTGAAACTATCACAATTTAGCTCTCAGTGATATTCAGATTTCTGTTTTTCAGCCCACATGTTGTCAGTCGTTCTGCACCCACTCCCCTTTCTGTATTTTCCTAGCATTCAGTCTAATGCACCTGTTAAAAAGTAATTATGAGGAAAAGGAGCTAGTTCTCCCATCTTGTTGATTTACTTGGAATTACAAAAGAAGACATCATCAGTACATGCTAATTGCCAGAGTATATTAAGATTCCAGCAAACGTCAGTGGTAAGACTGCTTAACTAGCTGGGATTTCACAAGTTACATTTACACGTTCCTGAAGTCATAAATGCAGTCATACATAATGTTTAAAAACTGTCAGTAAAGTCTGTAGCTGAGGTTTTACATCTAAATTGTGTCCAAAAGTATAAAATGCTTAAACAAAAGTCAGTTTGGGGTTTTAAGTTATTGCAAATTTCTCAAAGTTCTTGGGAGCTGTTAATATGGTAATGGTAAATGGACTTGTACTTAGACAGCGGTTTTCCAGTTAGCTTGACCACTCAAAGCACTTTAAATTACTTATCACATTCATCCATTCACACACACACCTTTGGTCCACTTTTCCTATGTTAAATAAATAAAAAAAAATACTAATTTTATCAACAGTATATGTGGTTTTTATCACAATTAAGTAATTGTGTGCTGTTTACAGCAAAAAACAAAACAAAACATTTTTGGGTGCAGTAACTCTTTAAATGAACTGTAAATTAATTTAATTTAATTTAATCTATATTTAAATACAAAACATTTGCCATCATTTTTGTTTTTATTATTTCATTTTAAATTCTTCTTCATAAGTTTTGCTACAGGCTAGCAGAGTCTTCTGGTCATCGGAGTTTGTTAAACAACTTACTGACACATTACTGCCACCAAGTGGTGGGAAGCTTCATTGCAACTGAGCTTCTCAAAATAATGGTAAAATGTCTCTTGTGTTGATAACACGGTTACCACATATAACTACCGATAGTTTATGCCTCTTAATTTTGATACATATTAACTATATCAATTGGTTGAAGCATGAACGTAAGGTGCAGTGTAAATGTAGCCTTGTGTTAACTGCTGACTATGTTGCCTAAAAGGACCAGCACTGCTCTTAGCCTTGGATTTGGGTCCACTTCCATCACATCTCATGACACAGGAATTCCTTGTCATTATAACAAAACAAAGTCTTACTTACTGTTAAAAAGACCACTGTTTTCCTCAAGTAACTATTAATATATTTGGTTTGACTAAACCCAGTTTCCAGAAAGCACACCAGGAATCTTAAGGTAGCTCTGACAGCTGACATATTCATAAAGACATGAACACTCAAATTTTGTAAACTTTCTACAGTCACTTCCCACACACAGCACAGTACCTACTCTTTGACAGGCATGACAACACAAATGCTTTGTGTATTTCAATCAAATCTAAATGAAAATGAAAGATTGAGCTAATTTTATCACTATCGGCTTTGGTTATTGGTTCCTTCTCTTAGTGGGAGCTGAAAGAAACTATTAATCCACAGCTCTCAACATGGGGAGTAAAATGATAATAATAATAATAATAATAATAATGTAATGTTTGTTCCAAGTCTTTATGAAGACAAGCACACAGTGAATTTCTGTTCACAATTTACAATGGTGACAAAATAAAAAGTAAGTCTGCTTCATGAACGGTTCTCTGGAAAACAAGCAGAAGAAATGACAACACAAAAGGAACATTGATCAGACTCACTCCACAGTGAAGGAAAATGGACCGTTTATCTGTGGTTTTCTTGCATTTCCTACAGCAGTTTTCTTATGCTGTCATATTTATTGTGGCTTGATGCAAGAAGGTGTTGTTAAACGTTTGGCAGAAGAAGAGCCAGGTTTTTGTGGTGAGCTCCCCTCAGGGAGGAGTTTGTAAATGCATCCATCAACAGCATGCATCCACTGCTCTGTCTGATATTCAGCGTATAAGTCTATATGAGTCAATATGTCACAATGTGACTCTGCTATTTTAAGCATAAAATGTTCCAGAATAGTTCTTGTTCTGTACTATCTGTACAAGCATGTGTGTTTGTTGCATTATTTCTCTGCATCATCTCATAATTCTGGATGCACTGAATGAGCAAGCTTGGGGTTTATCATCAACTTACTTTTACACATTTTCTTTAATGATTATATGAAAATCTGAGTGGAAAAAAAAGAAAGAAAATTCATATATTTGAAAAAAAGTCTTCACGCTTGGCTGATGTGTAAAACCAAAACAGGCTTAAGATTATCGCATGAAGCATCTGCTCCACTGCAGAGATGAAAAAATAGATCAAATCATACGATTTTTATGGATCAGTAAAGAAGATGTAACCCTGTAAATATCAAATAAATGTTATTTCCATAATGTTTTTAATTCTTTTCCACCATTTGATATGACTGGCGCTTGTAAGGATGTCATATGCAGCCTTTGAATATACAGTAGTTGAATCAAAACCTGCAGAATGAATCAGTTATCGATCTAATATACTCATGTCTAACAGGGCTACTCCATGTTTTGTCAAACTTTAAACACATTTCTCTCAATTAAACTATTTTAGAAGAATATCTAATATTAAAGAAATGGGGGAAGTATTTAAAAAGATATGAATCTCAGAGGATTTGAAATTGCTTTCCAAATCATAACATTAACAAGTACCTTAAAAACAAACTTAAAAACTAAATAAAGACAGAAAAAGCTGAAGTAGAAAAAAGATAAAGTTTTAGAATTTCTTGGTTTCTTTGAAATATGGTATGTATCACATGATCCACCATAAAACTAAAAACCTGACTACGATCTTTTCTTAGACCTTATACTTTGTGCCTGAACCAATGCTTCCCTAAAACCTAACCAAACAATAAGTGAATCTTAAGTTAACTGAATAATATTAAACACCAGTTGTCCCAACTTAGCATTACATTTATATGTATTTGAGATTCTTCTGACTTTCCCACATCCAGCCACCATTACAAGCGTCATTCTGCTGGTTCATATGCAAACACTTCAAAGTGGGTTAATTTCATTTGCTGTTAATATAGAATTTCTCTGCAGTTGACAAATGATGCTAACCCGTTAACTCGAGTTTGAGAGCAATAAGGCCACATCTTAACCTATCCTCCAATAACCTGGTGGTCCTTCAAATCCCCCAAATCAACACTAGATCCTCTCTCTTTCCCCCATTCATCCTTTACATCACGGATCCATTCATCCTTCTTTGCTTCCTCTTATTAATTCATCTATCATTCCCTCCCTCATCCATTCATGCATCAATCCTTTTTTCTCATTCAAACATCCGTCCATTCTTTCTTCCCTTTTCTCACCCATCCATCCATCCATCCATCCATCCATTAAGGGTCGTGGGGGCTGGAGCCTAGCCCAACATTTAACAGTAGAGAGGCGGGGTACACCCTGGACAGGTCACCAGTTCATTGCAGGGCGAACACAGAGAGACAAAAAACTAATCATGCTCACACTCACTCCTAGGGAGAATTTAGAGTGACCAATTAACCTAACACGCATGTCTTTGGATGGTGAGAGGAAGCCATAGAACCCGGAGAGAACCCACGCATACATGCGTAGAACATGCAAACTTCACAGAGAAAGGCCACCTCCCCCCAGTTCGAACCTCCCCCCAGCCAAGGCTCAAACAAGCGACCTTCTTGCTGTGAGGCCGCGGTGCTAACCACCACCATGCTGCTCCCCACAAAATTATATCTATATAATATGTAATGAAATATTTATCACAAGAATCTAAATGTTAAAATGATATTTATTGGTTTCTCCTAACCCCACGTAGCAAAGGAAATGTAAAATACAAGGCAAACTAAAGATCACATCTCAGTTGGCTAAAGTAGGCTTTGACATTTTTCCTTTTTACTCTCACCCCTACTCTCCTCCTCCCAGCCTTCTATTTCGTGACACCTAAGATGCCAGTTGGAGAACTTTCACACCTATCAATACTTTCATTAAACCAGTAAATTCACATTGCTGTTGTGTTAGCGAGAGAGAGAGAAACTCCCCCGACATAATAGATGCAGCATGTTTGCACCTCAAGTTGGGGTTAAAAATTGTGAGATGGTAACATCCATACAACATTACTGTAATTTTGGCCCATAAATAATACTATAAAATACATTATTAGCTGTAAATGATGCAACAGCTGAGATGACAATGTGTCATGGGAATGAGAAATGCAAAAACTACATTGCTCCTATTTCTTGCAAAAGGTGACTTGTGTGTTCAGTTTGTTTGATTAGATTCAACAAACTGAACTCACTGAATTAGAAGTAATTATAGACGGAGTTTCATCAGGTTTCCCTCAGTGGACTTTTGGTTTTCTGAAATGGCTTCAAGGATGATTTTTTTTAATTTGAAGTGTGGGCAAAGCTTAATCAGTGAAGCACCAGCAGCTGGCTCTGAAGGATAGAGACTGGGAGGTGATCAGAGTGATCATCATAAGAAGTTGCACGAAATGGTGCCAAGTTTTTGATATTCTCTCTCAACCTCAGCCCCAGGTGGACCAATTAAGATGACCTCCTCGTGAGGTTAATTCTTGAAATATTAAACGTCTCATCTGCCATCCTCAAACAATGAGCAGCATGATTTTAAGATTTAATTTTCATCTGACTGTGCCCAGAGCAAGATCTTAACTTTTTAACCTTAAGCAATGGAAGATAGATTATTAAGCTTGATTTTAACAGACTTATAAACCAGAAAACGTCATGTTTTGGTGATTGAATAGAGAGTCAACTTAGTTTTAGCTTATGTGTTTCACTAATGTCAGTGTGATCACAAGTCTAAAATACAGGCTTCACAATTATTATGAATTGATAATTATTATTGCTAAAAATGTATTCAACATTTTTAAACCAATAGATTAATTATACATTTCCTTTATTTTAAGCTATTGCATTGAAGTTTGCATGAGAATTTGTATGAAAACTAAACTTTAAATGCATGGTTCTAAAGCCTCATGCAGCTCACCAAATTTTGATTGGTGGCTTACATCATAACTAACAATTTAATGAAAATGCAGGCAATAAATGTAATTTGGAAATGTTTTAAACTACTTCCTTCTTCAAATGCAATATTGGTTACAAACTTTTACTTCTACAGCCTGTTCAAAGTTTTCAGATTTTAGTAGCATCACACCAGATGTGCTTTTTCACAAGAGAATACATTAGCAGGCTGGTAGTTTGAGCAAAGGGGGGAACTGAGAATTAAATATAGGAATGATATAAATATTTAATACTGTACTAAAGTTGAAACATGCAACATTTTCCTGCAGTATTTGGATTCACATGAAGAATTTCTTTATACTTGACAGAGACAAACTGTCACCAACACTGCTCAGTTGCGTTATTGCAGTGTTTGACCACCACAGCATCTGATGCTAGCTTAGCTATTTATGAAATGCTCCTCAGATTTCTATTTAAACAATGGCAAAAGAAATCAGACACAAGATTCACAAGACACAAAAAGTACTGCAATAAGTGAGGAAAATAAATGTGACCTGCAGCAACTAAAAACTGAAAACAATGGAGAGGAGACACACACATACTGTAACACATCAAGCCAGCATTGTAAAGCTCACAACTCCCACCAACGACACTTTCCCAACTCAGCTGGTTCTTTGAAGCTGAATTGATTTGTTAGTGGACACAGTGATGTGGAACTGAGCCGCTTATGTTTGGCATGTATGGATTATAAAAGGTGAACAATGGTGGGTTGAAGAAGGCACAACCAATACGTGAAAGGACCTAAAAAGACACAAACAACATAAAAACAAATGCAGGAAATTTAAAGAATGTACAGAATTTTTTTTTCGTACCAATTTCATACAGTACTTTATGGGATGATGGCTTTTCTATGTTTTGTGTAAAGTAATAAAATAGAGCATTATTATTCATTGCATATACATTATTTGCCATTAGCTCTTTTCTATTCTCGCTCAATGGTTTCATTGAAAAAAATTATTTTGCACATTGGTCAATGGGGAATATTTTCTTTTTACAAAAACATGTTGAACCTCGAAGACATACCATCACACTATACTGCACAGTAGTTGGCCTATTCTGAGCTTGAGTTTAGAAGAGGCGCTATTTTCAAACGTAAGATGTGTAGGTGTTTCCAACATCCACCAAATAAAAAGAAGAAGTTAAGTCATGTTGACAAGAGCTGACACATACACACGATTTCAAGAGAGCAGATCAAACTTACCAGTATTATAATTTCCTTGCCCGCTGAACTCCGTAGCTCTCTTTTTTTTTCCCATAGAGACATACATGTCCGATTTCCCTTTTTATTATTGTGTCTGCTAAAACCATTTGCCTTATCTGTAGCATGCCTCCAGTTGTTAAGCCAAGCATGGTAAATACACCAATACTTCATCCATACTTTCTGCATGGATAGCAAAAAACAGAATCTGCTTGAATGGCATACTCGAGCCACTGTATCAAGATGCTAAAAACGAGCAATTGCAGTCAACGTTGTGCAGCTGTTTTTTCTCTGGAACTGGTGTTGACTGAGCTGGTGCCTCCAAGATCGTCTGGCTGAACAAGTGTCTGCATTGGCCTGGATATGACTGAGTTCTGTATCAGTGGGTTGCACTGTGGATGATCCTGCAGTCTCTGTGTTGTCAACAGCAGCAGCAACAGCTGCTTGGTCCGAGTTACAGCTTAAAATCCCGAAATTATTTCTTGAGATTTTTTTCGTCATCCAGTTTCTAATGTTCATTTTCTTTGAAAGCATACAGGACACTAGCTTCACACTTTGTCTTAGCCAAAAGTCAAAGAAACAATAAGCTAGCTTCGTAAGATCCAAATTTAACTGGTTCTGTGATGTAAAACTTGCTTGTTGGCCTGCACCAACCAATCAGTGGATGTGATTTGTGCAGAAATTTTAGTGGTCAACATGTACACATGTTTAAATCTATTTATTTGAAAAGGTTGGATGTTGAAATAAAATGTTGGAATTGGTGGTAAATACAGTACATATTCCTAGTGTTAAATATTTTTTTCGTGGTGCCGGGCCCATGTGAATAATTAAACTACAGTTTATAAGCTGTTTTTGTCCCGATTTAGCCTCTTCCAAACTAAGGATCAAATGCCCGGTTATTGTGAGTCTTATAAGATTTTCTGTACAATTATCATTTGGTCTGAGGTTATGAGCGGATTTGTCCGATAATCGGTCATCGGTCGTGGCCGACAATCGGAAGTTGGTTGGAAGATAAAAGTTGGAAAAGGACTAGTTAAATTCCTTATTTTTTCAGATATTTGGATAGTTTTGCTATAACCAGTTTAGGCTGCAGGACACCATATACGCAATCTGTTTGTGTTACTGACTGATTTTTACTTTCTGATTGCAACGTTTTCCAGATACAAGCAAATAACGTTACGTTTCACAACATCTCCCAGGTTGGTCCTTTACTCTCAGAACCCCACAGTCCCTTGTCTCTTGTCTGTTAGCATTAACTAGCATAACAAACGTTACCCGTTGCATCACTTTTAGCTGGACAGCAACGTGGATACATAGTATGTAAAGCCAAAATAATGTTCACCAAAATCTACCATCTTTTTGTTGTTGGTAATAAAATCCAGTGTTTCCTTTACCACGACAGCATGCAATTTGTCCTCTGCTCTCTTTGTGTTTGGTGTTCTGCCCCGATGCATCCATGTTACACAGACAGTCATAGACAATTTTTAATACCACAATTAAAGTTTTCCGCCATTGTTTGAACAACCACAGAAATGGTACCTCAGCAATTGTGGTGGGTCCACCGGTGTTTGACCGGATTACTCTATATGACTATATGACTGGGGTTATTCTCTAAACTCTAAAAATACCTTACAGAATCAGTATTCCTATCCTGCAAACAAAGAAAAATCAGAAATTGACATGACCTGAGAAGATACATGAAGGATAAGGTGGCATTTAATAAAGCAGTGGCAAAGGTGTAAGGTGGAGATCCTCCTGAAGAAATTGACTTGCCAGAGGATATCTCCGAGGAGATCATCACAATGTAATATATGCATATTTGTGCCATTTAGAAAGTTCAGCAAAATACATATTTACAATATCTTCACAGTCTTCTGCAGCCTAACAGAAAAAACTAAAAGCTGTCAATTATACAGAACTGATGGTGACACTTTAATTAAGAGCCAGCAAAGACTCTGCAAAGCAAGGGCCTAAATCCCACTCTGTGTACCCAATTAATTACCTATTATGACCCTTCAAAGGCTGTCAAAAAAGAAAAAAAGAAGTGGGCACTGAAAACCATTTTTTTAATTTATTTATTAATTTATTTATTTTTGATAAGGCACCCAAAGTAAAAAAAAATTATGCTAAAGTCAGCTGGCTAAGATGTAGCAGCATGAGTGGTGAACTCTCAAGCTCACAGAAAATAGAAAACCATGAACCATGATGGTTTGCACCATTTTTTTTTCAGGCAAAACATTTTCAGTCCACAGACAGCTTCAGTCTGAGATCAAAGTCCTGCTAGATGTAGGACAGAGGTGTCACATCAAAATACAGAGAGTGTTTTTCTGTACAAACTATGTAACAAGTACTCATTCACAGTCAGACAGTGTTAAAAAAAAGCTTCCTATGTCATAGCTGCAGCATCAGATCAAGTCTCTTCTTGACATTTGTCTCCATGCAGCTTCAGATGATGAGACAACTGACTGTTCACTGCCATGGAAGAAGGAGCCATAACTGTGTCTGTATGCCTCTTGCTTAGTGTGCTTGCCATACCATTGTGCTGTACTGTCAGTAACTCAGCAAATAAATAACATCATGTATTGTGCCAGTGAAACAAACCTGTCAAACTTCAAAACGCATCAAAGAGATGAAAGTAATTTTCTTTTTCCATTTTCAACATATTTAATTTTTTTTGACATCTTTAAGTTATAAATCAATTTCTTTCATAGGGGTCTGAAGTCTAATAGAATATTTATATGAAAATAAAACAAAAAGAACAAATGTTTCCTTGTGGCTACCAGCTAATTACATACAAAAGCTAATTTTTCATTCATTTTATTTGGACTTTGACGAGACCTTTCATAGACTGGAACAATTACAAAACCTTTAAAAAATGGGCAGGTTTGATGGGATAATCCTGTACCCAGAATATTACACATTACTTTGAACTCATTTCATTGACCTAATTAGTCTTCCCATATGTACTCTTTTATATCTGTGCCCTCTATTCATTCCACAAATCATTATACAATATAAAGGAGGGACTAATTGGGCTGCTTCTAAGGTTAACATGGGCTGCACGGCAGTGTGGTGGTTGCTATAGTCTCATAACAAGAAGCTTCTTGGTTTGAACTTTGGCTGGGACCTTCCACAGTCCTAAAAACATGGATGTTAGGTCTACTGGTCATTCTCAAGCGACACCAGAAGACGAGTGGTTGTCTCTTGTTTGTCTTTATGTTAGTCCTGGGATGATCTGCAATATGTGTGAGCGCACTCCATCTCTGATGAATCTTTTTAAAATGAGGCTTAACATTGGGGTTTTCCAATTGCTAACAGTAAGTAGAAATTTTTACTGGTAATTTATTAATATGATTTAAATGATAAATTTAAAGACTGTTTGTGTTTATTAAAAGAACTCTTCAGTGAAATACGTCATATAGCAGGGAAGATGGTCACTTTTGCAACACACTGTTAATATGTCAGAAACTGGAATCTATCACATAACTTAAAGCCACCTTTTGTGGTTTGTTTCTAAATAACTTGTTTTAATTTTTCTAACTTAAAACAGATAGGATGAACATACACATACGTTCATTATTCAAGGCCAAAAACAGATTGTTGGAAACTTTCACAAGTTCTCTTTTCATGTCACGATGTGCTCTGAATCCAGACTGACTCCTACTTTCCATCACTAATGTACAGTAGTGATTTCATACTGTAAACCAGGATTGTGAATCAATCTGGCTGTGGATGGTGAAGCAGAAACACAAAATAAATTCTGGAGCCTGTTTAAGATGCTTTCTCTTTCCTGCTTTCATCATGTCTGCCTTGTAATCTACCACTGCTGAAATCACATTTTCCACACCATTTTCATGCAGTAAAAACTGTAAATGTAAACATGAAGGTGGAAAAATCCCTGGTCAGTATTGTTTTTTGTTTTTTTTAAATTCAAGAAGATATGAAGTCTTAAATCTGTCATGGGGAAGACTTAGCTGAGCCATAAGGCAAAGCTCTCAATTTCTTAAGATGTCTTCCTGGTGAGGTGTTCCGGGCATGTCCCACTGTGAGGAGGCCCCAGAGAAGACCCAGGATGCGCTGGAGGAACTATGTATCTCAGCTAGCCTGGGAATAGCTCGGGATTCCCACCTGATGAGCTGGAAAAAGTGGCCGGAGAGAAGGAAGTCTGGGCACCTTGGCAGAGCAAGCAAACTTTTGGGGAAATACCTTCCAGGGTGAAGCTTTTAAGATAATGTGGCTGCACCATTTATCATTTATGTGTGGACAGGCTAATATTTGTGGCTCACAGTGTTATTTATCTATAAAATGTATACAGTAGCTACAGGTTTGATCTGTTGAACAAGCCTTTGAGTGAAATGCAGCCATCATAAGCCATCTAACAACTGCTACATGATCCACGCACATTTTTCAACATGAGCACATGTCACTAAAAAGACTCAGGATTCCTTGACCTGTTGGCAGGTAATGTGGGGTTAAAAGGAAACCCTCAAGGGTCCAGACTTTTTCCTCTTTATTGTGTCTCAAGCTACAGTATGTAATGGATAGGAGTTATTTATCTAAATCCTTTATTTATTTATCTATTTATTTCAATATTACCTGTTCTGGTCAGCAAATTTAATCCAGTCTGGAGCATTTCTCTGTTGTTTTCCACCACCATCCTGCTAGTTATGACAGCTGAGAATCTCTTGTCTTTCAAATTCAGGAATCCAAATGTAATTTAAATTTTACCAGGAACTACCATGACTTCACTCTGTTGTTTGTCAGCTTGTCATTTACACTCAATTCATGCTGACACGTTTTCTTCCACACCAGCAGTTTGCAACATGCACCGATGACCTTTCACATCTGAGTCAGATTGTGTTATTTCATTAGAATGAATAGTGAGACTTTTAACTGACCCGGGTTATGATTTGCATTGTGTAAGCAGCTTTGATTATCCACTAACAAATAAAAATGTGCAGTAAAGGGTTCAGAAAGGGAGCTGTTGAAACAAAGTGCAAGTGTAAGTGTTTTTTTGCAAGCAGCATGACTCATGAAGGGACTTGAACAAAATCACTGATGGGTCTACAAAAAACAAAAACAGATTTACTGAAATGTTATATAATAATGGACCAATAACTTTGTTGCAGGTCTTTATGCTATTGGAGGTAAATGTGGACACAGTTTTAACATGTGGCACCATCATATAAAGCATAGTTAAAGAGGTCATGGTTATTTCTGCAAGACCAGGATGCAATGGCCATCATCCACCAACTCACCACCCTGCCAGCTCCTACTTCATCCCTCTGCCTGCTAAATATGTATGATGGCCCGCCACACATGGTAATATCCACACCTCACTACAAGTGTATATCTACTTTAATTTTACTTGCAGCCTTGAGTCTAAATGCCACACATTCCATTTCACATTACTTCATTGCTAAAATTCTTTAATTTTTCATACCTAACAATGTTAAATACACCTAGGCACTGTAAGATTAAATTATGTTTTGCATTAATACTTCTTTCTTTCTTTCTTTCTTTGAGTTACCTGGGGTTCAGCCTCTCCTGCATTCTGCAGCAAAGGCGTGGCCAAGGGCAGAGAGTTCTGCTAGGCGGCTGCCAGCTCCATTGGACTTGACCACATGCTGCAGTGTCATAGGGGTGTTTGGGGATTATTTTGAAGTTTTGGTTGGTGCAAAATTCAGTAGCCATTGTATTTCCCCTTTTTGTATTTACTCTTGGTTTAGCTCAACTTGTATTTAAGTTCACCTGTTTGATTGTTCGTGAGGCCAGTTTGTTTGTTATGTTCATTTATGTGCTTGCTTGCTTAAGTTCTACTTCGTTCTGATTTTGAGTCTAGTTATACTAAGTTGGCCTCTTTTCGTTTAGTTGAATTTTTGGACTTTTAAAGTTTAGATTTTTGGGGTAAATAAAAAGACCCAGGTTTTTTAACGAAAACCTCCAGTGTCCTGCTGCCTTACTGCTTGGTCCCTGACAATATACCATCCCACCTTTACTCCAATCTCTTTGGGTATTTACATCCATTCTTTCTTAGACATCTCAGATCTGTGTCAGATAGACCCCCTTCAGATCCAGAAAATTCCTTTGATAACACAATTTCTCTCCAATCTCATTTGCTTTACTTATTTTCTACCTTTTTGTTTGTGCTTTGTTTTGTAGTTCACCAACATATGAGACATTCCTCTGTCTTGTAAGCATCTAGTGTTTAGGCCTGATGGATTTTGCAGAGCATTATTTATCTGGACAGTCAAATAATTATATTAGTTGCAGAAAATTGCAGGCAAAGCATTCATTTATCTTGTTTTTATACAATCCTCTGGTATTAAGTGTATACACAACCAAATGTGTGAGTAATTATGCTTAGAATGGAACTTGTTGCCTATGCAAAAGCTATTTATGGTAATTATGAGTTATTTTCTAAAAGCATGTCAGTCTGTCCTGCGCCTTCTACCTCTTTATATACAATTCTACCAACAAGGATATTAAAAACCGGTTTATGAGGAAGTCCCTCTTAAAAGCAAGTTCAGAAATGTGCTAAGTTAAAACTTTTATAATCAACACCTACCTAGAATCAGCTTTCACTGCTTATGTGTTTGATCCCTTCAGAGTCCCATATTCTACCACCACAGTGCATAATACCTCTGCACTGGACCTTCAGTGAAAAGATCCAAATTATAATTAATTCTTTGCCATGTTTTGTTATGAGTTGACAAACTACTGAGTCATTCCTTGAGTTGGGAGTCTTTTTTTTCCACGAGTGAATAATTCGTAGATCTGTATTAAGTGGCTTAACAAACAAAGAAAGTCCACCTTCCTCTAAAGATGGTCAGGTAGAACGATTGGACTTAAAATGTATGCAAAAGAAGCCAAAAACCAAAGTAGATTAAAAAAAGACCTTCACAAAGCCTCAACTCTTGTCCAAGGCCTCTTTGAAATATTAGTAAAAGGTCTGCCTGTTTGTATGCAACATTTAAGTAAATGAAAGATTTCTGACAGTGCTGAACAATCACAAAAATGTCACAGAGCATGAGCTACAGATCAGTACTGCTTCTCACGTTTGGGTTTAGTTGTAGTCATTTCAGCACACACTCATCTAACAGATTCAGACTAGGGCATTGTTGGCATTTATGTCTGCATGGCCGTGACAGTAATGTAACCTTACAGTAGGTTCTGGAAGCTCAGCATGTAATGATCACCTACGATCAACTACCATTCATGAAAATAAGTAACAAAAAGCAGAAACCAGGATTGAAAGGGATGGAATAAATTGGGGGAGACTGGAAAAAGCTCTGAAAGCCTTGGGTTTGTCCAGACTCAGAACCAATTCAGCTGAAGAGCTCCTACAAAAACACTCTAATGCTTGTCACTGCTCGGCTTTACAGGCACTCTGCAAAAGTGCACGAGACTCCAAATAAAAAGGTAGCAAAGCTTGAACAGATAAACTCTGAATATATGAAATATTGTTAAAAATATCTATGTTTTCTTTCACTTATAGAAATATTCTGTCATGCCAAGAAAAAAACTTGAAGTCACAAGTGCTTTACAGGCTGTCATTGTGAAATAAATCTATCTTCTGCTGTGTGCAGGGAAGGGAATGTAGTAATTTATTGGTGCTGGAGCTAATTAAAAAAATGGTTTAAATTAAATAAGATGAACAGCTGCTTTACAAAAAATATGTTTCTCTCAGCAAGCAAAACTGCAGACGACTGATGGAGAAAAATCTTCAATCAATAAGCCTGCAGGGACTGAAAGCTGAGAAAGAGATAGAAGATAAGCCTGAATAGATCTCCTATGGGAAAAGGTGGTGAGGGTGGGATCAGGAGACAGTAAACGAGTAAATGAGCTTGGGATCAATTTTGCGGTATCTTCCACCAAAACACCCACTAGTTGTGCGAGTTTCTGGCTTTTGTTCGAATTATTTACTTACAAACAGCCTCAAGAGGCTCATTGATAGAGAACCTTAAAAGCCAATATTTCAACCCAATAAAGTTTTGATAAACTTATGATCTGTGTTACAGTTTATCTCCCGCTGCTGTGTTGAGCCAAGTTAAATTAAGGAGCTTCATCTGTCGCCTACAGGAGGATTGAAATCGAAAAAAAGCTCGATAAATTGTTTAAGCTCATCTGTTGTCAATTTAAAAGCTGCAAAATGTTTGCTTGTTATTTATTGAAAACATTGAACACAAAAGCAGGAAATTTTTACAAAACAGGCTTAATGCTAGAGAAAAAAACAGCCTAATGATTCACAGTCAGTTGCTTACTGTGTGATTTTAGGATGTAATAGAAGCCTGTCACAGAGCATCAGCAGACGTGTAATCAGTGGCCACAAAGTGCTGCTGTGTTGGATGACTGGCAGTAAAATGTATACTGTCTGACTGTAACATTTCTGAACATGAAGAGGATTCATTTTCCTGTTGTGAGCTTTTTAACATTTAGTCACTCTTTTACGTCAACATTCAACCTGTTTTACATGATAAAATAATAGTTGTAACGATATGACAATGAAAAATACTCAGAAATATTATACAAGTGTTTTCTGATTGGTAAAAAGGAATTTTGTTGTAATTTGTGTATACCTCACACAAGCCTGTAAATATACCCCATAATGCAAATACCCTGTAGAGCCACCTTTAGCAGCACTTTTCTAATGCTGTCTTTAAGTATTGTTTTCCTGTATGATGCTGTAAAACTTTTTGTTTCTCCTCCACTAGAGCGCTCCTCTTCCCCTGCATATTGATCACCGGTTCGGACACTACATTTCCCAGGATTCCTCTGCTTCTGCCATCTTGGACTCCACCTGTGATCCATTATCATCAGCCTTATGAGCAACACCTGATTACCCTTCCATAGCACTCAGGTCACACTAATCATTGTGTTTCCATATCGCTTCACTCTAAGTCTGTACTGGTTACTTCTACCTGAGCTACATTAAAACCTCTTCTCAACCGCCTGCGTTTGTGTCCACCTTTACGCCGGTCCAGCGTTACACATACAATTGCTAAAAAATAAGAAAATAAGCCCAAATCATCAACCCCGCACCAACGTGCTTGACAGTGTGAAGTGTTGCGTTCAGTTTTCTGCAAATGTGCTGCTTTGCAAACCAAACATCTCCACTAAGGTCTGGTCTGCACATAAGACATTTAACCTCATTCGATTTGTTCTTAAGTCCTACTTAATTTGTTATTTTTTTTACAAAGATTGTGCCATTCATGAAAATCTTCATATCTTTGATTTGTTCTCAGGTAAAAACAAGTCTATATTTGTGCCTCCTGCTATTCAGTTCATTAGAACACAATTAATTTACAGTAATGTTTTTAAAATAACTTTAGATAATTTACAAAGGATTTTGTGATTTAAAAATAAACAGCAAGATATTGCAGGCTGTGTCCTAACATTATATTTTGTGTTCATTTTGTTCATTCAAGAACAAATTGCAGTCAAGTCAAGATTTAATTCTATTGTTGGTTTTCCTAAGACCATCCGGCTAAATCCATTTCCTCAACTCCAGAAATGTCACTTGTTACTCCCTTGATTTACCTGCTCAATGTAGTCTTTATTAACTAAAATGCACTACAACAGTGTCTTGATTAGTTATATATGATTAGTTTTATTAGAAAATCAATGTTATGTTCTTTTTGCCTCGTAATTCTCCTAATGGCCAACCCTGAGACTCACCTGGAGGTTTTTTTCAATAAGATGCAAGCACTTGCCCCATCAGCACACAACATATTAAAAGGATGCTGGATGTATTTGGACCCAGCAGGTGGCCCTTTGCTATACAAACTTAAAGGTACAATATGTAGAATAACATGAAAATTCATTCTACGATGTACCTCTTCTTGCTTTAGCCACTAAACTACAAGGTTGTGCACCCTGATTATCGTGACCAAACAACAGGCTTAGTGTCCATGTTTAGGAGTAATTGATTACCTATCGGTACAAATAGCTGCATTTGTATGATTTTAATCTTACTATATGATTGTTTATAACCACGTGTATCACTATAAAAATGAGGAGAAACAGGTTTTAAAGCACATTTTATTATTATTTATTCTGTTGGTAGTATATATTTGTAATTTTTCTTTGCCTGTCTCACTGCTGTCTGCATCTGTGTGCACACAGCCCAACAGTCTTGACCTTTTATGGGAATTTACCTGCAAAGTTTGGCCAACTGGCACGTCCTTTCAATTTATCTCAGACAAACTATTTTGTTGTCAGCATGTTCGTGGTGGTTTGTTCGGATGCAGCTTTTTAAACCTGAGAGAGGTATTTTCTGTTGAAACCCTTGCAAACAAATGATACTTGTTCAGTCTTTTCCTGGTTGAACTTTAACATTTAACTTGTTAACTGAGGTCTGGAGATTCTGAGATGTAGCTCTTGGGTTTTTTGCAATTTCTCTGAGAATTGCACAGTCTGACCTTGGAGAGAACTTACACTAATACCATTATATGGTATTAGGAAATGGCATATGTTGTTTGTCTGCTGAGAATTTGTTTTGTAAATCATCCTGATAATTGAAAGAGGATATAATTTCTTTTTCTCTAGAAACAAAATCATTGTGTAACAATCACTGGGGCTTGTGACCTTTATTAAATCATGTTGCAAAAATTTTAATTGGGGTAAATAAGAAGCAGAAAACCACTCAGACAAAAAAAAAAACAAAACAAATGAAAGAAAAAAACAACGTAATAATTATATACACATAGCAACTAATAGGGAGTCAACACAGAAAACATAATTGTGTAGTCATGTGGTTTTAAGCTAGCCTTTGTCCCAGTCATTCACGTATTAAATCCTGCCACACTTCACTGCAGGGCAAACAAAAAGGATAAAGCTTTGCCCTCTTTTATGCAGTCTTTTCTGTTGTAGGGCAGTATTATAGAACCAACAACACAAATAAGAGTAGCTTGCATTCAAGGCTATTGTGCAGAGCTTTGACCTTGCTTTAAAGAAACAGCAAAAAGCTACAGGTAGATGTAAAGGTGTTTCTATTACTATGCACTGAGGGTGCAGAACCGTGACAGGACCATCACGAGCCCGGATGGGTTAGTTATTCATGTATGACCCTATTGATTTTTAACCTGCTCATGCAACCTTGTCCCAACTTAAAGTCAGCCTATCGATTTGTATGCAAAAAAACAACAACACATATTTAGCTGTTTAGGATTCTCATTAAAGCAGCTGCAGCTACTCTTCCTGGGGTCCACCGACATTTTAAAATGATACAGTTCTTAAAATAACGTAAAAGAAGCAAATCAAAAGAGGCTTTAATAGATAAAGGAAAAACCCCATGCAGAAAGTATACTAAATATATAACATCATGACCTAAACAGAGACACACTTAAAAATAGGGGTGTGCCATCTTAGGTACCTCACGATTCAGTTAGATTACGATTCATGGTGTTTTGATCCGATCATTAAATGATAAAAAAAATCTGGATTTTTTTCTTACTCCATGGCTACTTCATACTTTTAAATCCATTCAGTATCCATTAATTAAAGTAAGAAAACAAAGTGATCTCAACTCCCTTTTATATATGTCAAATAAAATATTTTCATGGAATCTTCATGAAAGAAGTGTTAGCAATAATTAGGAGCAACAACAGGTGTCCTGTCGGTTTGGCGTCATGGTTCGTGTTCTTCCAGGCCTCTAGTGATTGCTTTATTAATCAGGTTCATTTGTTCCTTGATTGCTCCCCATCCTCACCTGTGCTCAGCCCTACCTGAACTCTCTCCAGTCTCTCCTTCCCTGCCAGATTATCAACAGCTTTGTGCCAGGTTGAAATCCAGCGTTTGTTTTCTCATTTCCGACCAAGCCACGTCCCAGGATTATCCTTGCTTTGCCTTTAAAGGATCTTCCTCTTGCAGTAGCGTAACTAAGTTAATTTTGTCTATTCCAATTGTAGTTGAAAGAATTCTTTTAAACAAAGTTTTTTTAAGGAGTTGTAATTTTACCTTGACATGTTTCTACTGGAACTTCATGTTTTTATCAGCTAATTGTATCCCAGAGGTGTGACCAGCCGACACTCTGACAGATTAATTTCCCGGGTTGTCACACCTCCCGCCGCCCGATGGTCTTTGCAGAAGAGAATCCCATGTATGAGATAGCATGAAAGGCCCCTAATCACGGTTGATGTTCGTAGATCACCTTCTGATTTCTATTGCCTCCTTGATTCAACATTTTGAATTTGTTGCTCTCCAATCCGATGATTTTTGTGTTCTGCAACCTTCCTCTCCTTGTGATTATCTGGACACCCACCCCTGCTCTGAGCTATGACCACCGATTCTCGCCTAGCCCCTTGGATAAGACTTAATTAATTCCTCACAAAAAACCAACCTCTGTTGGTGTGTTTGTGGCTGAAGTCCTCAGGGTCATCCATTACATTTTGGCACACATTTTCAGAATAGCTACCCTTGGTTAATGCATGTGCAAAACACTGAAAACTGCAATGATCCTTTAATTCAGCGCAGTTGACTGATCAGAAATGCACAGGCATACAGTCGACTATGACACCAGGAGTTAGTTTAGTGTGTTTTATTGCATATTAACTGCACGTTAAAAACTCTGAAGTGTTTGAAACTGTACTCATCATACAGTTTTTTTATCTGTTAATCTTTTTTGCAAGTGAGGCAACACTTATTGTAGCATCGACTTAGCATTTAGCACCTTTTCCCAGACTGTGAGGTTGCACATGTGATGTAATGTAACTTTGAAATAATAGCTAAATAAAACATTAAATAACATCATAGACTATTTATTTAAAGAGGAAAACATACAGTAAAGGCTGTGAGCAGCATGAATGAGTGGTACTTTCATACACAGTTTTGCTTCTGGGTTAAATTTTTTTTTTTTTTATTGATTTTTCTTCCAAAAAGATGATTCAAAATGTATATACAATTTTATATGAACTATTGATACTTTCCACAAGATCAAACGGTGGTTAAAAAAAACCAAACAACATATTTTACCTCCCGTCACACCAACCAAGCAAGTTATCACTCAGCCAGGTGTGGTGTAAATAACTTCACAGGTACGGGTGCCTAAACATTTAAATGTTAAATATTATTATTCAAAACAAACATAATTAAAAAACATTTCTTTTCCTTTATTATTCCAGATTGGGAAATTTACCTGTTATTAGAGAGCGATGAGCTGGCATGTTTTGGTGCCCAGGTAGTATTTGGGGCATTAAAGGCCTTTTTCAGGTGCCCAGAGTGGTTCAAATCTGCTGGCACACTTGAAGCTGGTTCTCACCATACCATACCATACCATACCATATCATACCATACCATACCATACCATACCATACCATACCATACCATAACATACCTAACCATACCATACCATACCATACCATACCACACCATCTTTATTTACAAAGCGCTTTAAAAACAACAATGTTGCTGACCAGTGCTCTACAATAAAATTTATACAAATTTATAAAAAAGAAACAGACACAGGGACACTCTTAAAGCAGAAAAAAACCCCCAAACAAATAAAAACAACTAAAACCAACAAAAGACAAACACCATTAATCTGAATAGCGATTTTTAAATCTCGTTTAAAAACAGCAATTCAGGAAGCCTGTCTGATGTGCTGGGGAAGCTCATTCCATAGCTTAGGACCCAAAACAGAGAAAGCACCATCACCTCTAAGTTTCCTTTGATGCTCTGACCTGAGGGAGAAAGATGGCACATATGGCTGCAAAAGGCCAGACAAAGAAGAAGGGGCATGGGCAGGGTTTCCAGATTCTGCTTGGAAACAACAGGTTTTATTTTAGACAGACACCTGAGATGGAAAAAGCAGGATTTATTCACTGCATTTACATGTTTGTCCAGTTTTAGATCAGCATCTATTTTCTTATCCCAATCTGTGATTACAGGTTCTTCATAAGGAGTAAGGAAAGAAAGATCAACAGTGGGTGTCCTGCTGGGCCTAAAGAAATTACTTCAGTCTTCTTTTCATTGAAATTCAAAAACCACTTGTGATTTCTGGTGGTATTGCTTCATATTCTGCATCAAGCGACAGATAAGCTCCCTGAAAACGGACCAAATTACACATGTAAGCGATGCAGAAGATGGTGGAAACTGTCCGTCTGTGTCGGTCATGAATGGCAGAATCGGGACAAAAACAGCCCGATAATCTTTATGTGTGTACCAGGCCTAAATTATACTTGCAAACTGAGTTTTTACTTTTTTTACGTATTTGTGAGACTGTAAAGCATTTACATGTCTAGAAATGTTCTTTTTCTTCACAAGACTTGAGGAATTGGAAGCTTGTTTTTCTCTAATGTTTGTTAGCTTGGTTACCCAGACGGAGAGAAGAGCGATGGAAGAATGAGATGCTGAACCATGGCAAAGATTACAGATAGCAGCAAAAAGTCAGGTATAAAACTGTCAAACTCAAGTCTTGACAATCATATTAACCCATCATTACCACTTTTGTGATTGTCACCTCTTATCTCTTCTTCTTGTTATCCCCTTTCATTCCTTCACCTCATGTACTTCTCACAGTTTCAGTGTGATGTTTATCCTCACAGTACATTTTATGCTCTTCCAAACCATCTTCTCCTACTTTCTCCCTGTGTTCTCCCTACTTCCCCTGTCTTTAAAAAAAAAAATTAATCCCCTCTTCTGCCTACGCCTATCTCCAGAGGGATTTGTGAGAAGTACTTTAATTACCTCATGCTTACTAAAACCACTTAAAACTAAACTTTTACCGCCTGATAACAACCTTGCCAATGTTCTTACCTCAGAGAGCATGAAAGGACTTTTTACTTATTCACTGTGGACATGTCATTTCTCTTCTTATAGTCCATGTTATTAGCCTTCAATTTTTGCTAAGATTCAACATATTTACTCCTAAAATCTTCCTCAATATGCGATCCTTCTCCTCCTTCACATTTTCTTTGTCATGTCAGAGGAAGTGGAGAATATTGAAGTGATAGAATTTGAATAATTTATGGTAGAAAAGGAGCAAGCTCATAAAGTTGCCGCATCGGTCAGAGTAATGCTGACTGAGATTTCAGAACCATAATTTGCACACATACACACCACAGGCTGATAAATCAGGACCCGCAAAGTAAATTAGAAATAGAGCCTTCATGATGTGTTCAGCACAAACACACAACACCACATGAGACTTCAAGGACAGTGTCCACTGCTGGAAGGGGTGTTTTTTTCTGCTTTGTTGTGTCATGAAGGGAAAGATCTCAGGTTCACCCGTTTGAGCACAGCAAGAAAGTGAGAGAGGAGGCATAATTTTCTAATTCTTAGGCCCCATACTCAGGCTATGAGGACACATATGACTCTTAGAAAACCTTTAGAACATTTATGTCAAACTCAAGGCCCGCGGGCCACATCCGGCTCGTGAATTAATTATTTTTGGCCCGCGTGTTCATATCTAATCACTATTAGAGCGGGCCCGCTGATAGAGCGCATGCACCACTATAATACTACAATTCCCACAATGGACTGCCAGCGCTGTTGGAAATATATCTTGTTATCATATTATGTATTGCATTTATCATGTACTTCTAAATGTTGGAAATATATCTTATTATCATATTGTTTTATTTCTTATCTTGTGCTGGAAGCTTTCAGGAGAGTGCCTGCATTGTTTCATTTCTTATCTTGTGCACAAGTAAAAGAGGGGGTGAAA
>JBAMHW010000014.1:5459725-5471748 GCA_037177495.1 Rhadinocentrus ornatus | reverse complement strand
AATAAATAAATAAATAAATAAATAAATAAATAAATAAATAAATAAATAAATAAATAAATAAATAAATAAATAAGAGAGAGCTGTGGTTACAATAAATGATCCACCTACATCACGCCTTTAGCATTTTGCACATAAAAGACTTGATTGTGATACAAAATAAAATTTAGTTCAGCATGTCTTTTTTGGACTCATTTTATATTCACTGAACTTATATTGGGTTTCTCCTGGGGATGTAGTGTGAGTACTGTTTACAAATGGTGCAGGCAGAACTTTAAATTGAACACTTTTAGCCATTTCTAATAGAAAAGTTATAGGACTGTAAGCGTATAATTACAGACTGTAAATGTATATGCTTAATTCATACTTTTTACATACATTACATTCTTCTACTTATTCATTTTCGACTTCTTTGTCATTTAAGAAAGAAAAAATAAATAAATCTCACTCTTATTATCATGGCAACTTTTCCCGACCATGAATGTTGGAATCTATGATTTGGGTATTGGTAAGACAACTTCCCTATAAATTACAAATGGAGCTTCTAACGTGTTGCAATCATTTAATATAAATTTGGTCTAATGTGTTTAAGTCTTTATAAAAGCATTTAAAGCCAATTAAAAAGTTTCATATTTTTATATTAATATATCAACTGAAAGACAAATGTATTTGTGTTAATCATATAGGTGACATTTTACCCCAGTCACCAAAAATTGGTACTGTAAATTAATTTAACTCCTCAATCATCCCTCATCCTGTCGGTTCACTTACAAGAATTTATATACAAAAAAAAGATTTTAAAACTTCATAAAAATTCTTACAGAGAAGACTGTGTCATGCAGGGTGACTGCAGAACTAATTTGATGTCACAAGCTGATGTGAGTCTGTGGGGTTATTAAGATCTTGCAAACCTACCAAAGTGCTTCCTATAAATTGGTACTAAAGTTTTCACCAATGTTTCCAATCAATTCTGTTCTGTTCAAAACAATTAGATCAAAATATCTGAGTGGGTTTTAGAAATGTGTCTTGGGGTGTTCTGATCCATCAAATAGATGTTCTGCTCTTTCTAAAAGTTTATTTAGGATCTAAATATACTAACAACTAAGCAAATGTTGATTGACAGTTGTGGCTGTTTAATTAGTAAATTGCATCAATGTACAGCAAAAAAGTCCAATTTATCATATTTATAATCAACTAAATTAAAAAAAAATATTATTAATAAAGATACAATCAATTTTAGGGACAAAATAAAAAATAAATGAATAAACTGCCTAAATTGTAATTAGGTTTTATAAAATGATGAGACACCAAGAATATTCGGGAGGGTAAATTTGCTAATCTGAACATGTGCATCGTACACTAGGTGGTATCTGGATATTTAAGCAATGAAACTGTTGATTGAGTGAAAGCAGATGGTAATGGGCCAACATATATCGTGATGGGTCGGCAAGGACACCAAAGAGGATGATGCTACCAAGTAATGTAAACTGATGCAGTATTACAAAGCACAGTGGTTAAAAATTCCTCATTTTACCCTGTGTATTTGACGAGAAAAGTCAGAGAGTACAAATGCTGGTAGCTAACGAGGCGTTCAGCAAGATTAACCAATTTTTTAAAACTCTTTAATATCAAGTCAATGTCAAGTGTTTAAACAGAGCTTAAAAGCTTGAAAATGTAGAGAAATATAACAACTTAAAGTTCGCTGACCATTCCTTTTTGCTGTGCTTCGCCTTCCAACCACTTCAACAGCCCAACAGCTCTCAGCAGGGCTCACCTCCCCCAGCCATGAACACCAACCACATCCCAACACAATAACTGTGCACTGGTCTTTGCATTGTTGCACTATTCCACATTGCTTTGTATTGCAAGTTTGCATCATTCCTGGCTCAATATGGCTCATCTGGCTCTCACCCTTTCTATATCCTGGCAAATGCATCAAAAGCAGAAGGAGGAACAACATTTAAATGTGCAGCTCTGGTTTAAATACACCTTGACAATTTATCCTCGATACATGCTTCCCTTTATGCACTGCTATATAAACCTGTCCTGCATTTATGATTCCTGCTTCAGTCTTCTACAGCAGCCCCGAATTCACAGATTTGAAAAAAACAAACAAAACCATCCATCATAACAAAATAATATTTAATCACGTGTCCACCACCTACCAGAGCATTTGACACAATGTGTAAAGACTGAAACAACAATGTGCAATGATACGTTTGGCAAGAACACAATACAAACTGTGACTTTTACAAAGAATACATTTACATTTAAATCCTGTTTTTTCCTGCCATTATAATCAGCCTTCATACTGCATTTCATATTAGCTACAATATTTATGCTTTTGACATTAAAATCTCTGTAACCTAAACAGTCATATACATTTATTCACATAGATTTTCACAAAATACAAATATAGATTTATTTACGATATCTTTAATTTGTCTTTTTTTATTCACATCTGCCTCATTGTTATTTCCTCATTGTGTTAGAGGCTGTTTGAGGTTTTCTTTCCATTTTTTGGCAGCTCATCTGGCTTTGCGAGTGTCTGGAGACCGGGTTTGCCAGGATCTCCCTCCCCGACACCATTGTCTGATTAGGTGGCAGAAAATCCAGTCTAATCCCCACTGAGCCACCCAAAGGAGCAGTATAATGGGAGGTAGAGGCCACCTGGTTGATGCCAAGAAGCTGGCCGGATAAAAGGTTGCTGGGCTCACATCAGCCTAGTATCCATGGGAAAATTAAATTATATGAACAATCTGTGGTCTTTTGTATTTTTTTTGTCAAGAGATAGGTACTCAGATAGGTAAATCCTGTCACTTTTTGTTTTGACCATATGTGAAATGGAAGTAAGAGTGGAAGAATTTGAAAGGACATTGGGACCAAAAACTGTGATTTTAATCCTTTTAAAGAAGAGCTTGCTGGCATGATTTTGGTGTATAACAAATGATAGGAAATAAACTTGATCCGGCTGCTGCAGGTCATGCTAAAAATGTGGGGGTATTTTAAAATCTGGACTGGGAGGCACTTTGTCTTTGGTACTTTAAATATCAAACCTCTCTTTCTAAAAAGACATCGTGACCACATAGATAAATGTGAAAGTTTTATCTGAGCCATGGTTTGCACTGGATTTTACCTTTAGCCAGGTATTTGTTTCATGTTTTCACACACAGCTCTCATCCTTGTCTCCTTGACTTTGGCCATGTCTACACTTCCCCATTTCCTTTCCAGGTAATGTGAATTCCTTCACTTCGCTATCACAGTGTGCTGCTCCGTTCCGTAACTTCTTGACATCGCCTAGTGGTAGCTGGGTGGAGTTGTAAGCCAGAGGAGGAATGGTGTTAACCAGTATGAGCTGAAGAGGTTTCTTCTCTGGTTGATACTGGCAACGAATGTAGCGCTGGAAGGCTGCACGGTATGTTTTATTGAACAGGGTGTAAACCAGCGGATTAACTGCAGAGGACAAGTATCCAACCCAAACAAAAATGTTCAGCAGACCTCCCATGACTCCTGCATCACATACAGCTGGGTCGCATACCACCACTAACACATTGGTGATAAAAAACGGGCACCACATGACCACAAAGAGAAAAAACACCACCCCAAGGACCTTGGATGCCTTCTGCTCATTACTGATGGACTGCATGGTGCGGCGCCCAAACAGTGACCCTGAGACGCTCCCTCGGGCGCCGCCTAGGCCACTGCTGCTTCCTCTTCCTCCGACCTCCCGGCTGATGGAGCGCCTGAAGAGTTTTTCAGAGGACAAGGAGGTTTGTGGTAAAAAACTCAAGGTAAACGTGGTGCTCCATTTGGGCCTGGGGACCAGCTGATCCAAACAGAGCGTGGCTTCATTCTGCAGGGCGCTGATGGTCAGGAAGTATGTGACAATCATGATGGTGAGAGGAATGAAGAAGGCCACAAAGGAGCCCACCAGTACAAAGTTGTCATCTGTCAGCAAGCAGCTGTCATTTTTAAAGACCTTGGAGTGGTCTCTGAGCCCCAACACAGGAATTGGCATCGAGATTCCTGTAGAGTGGACGGAAAAGACAGCGATCAGAAGAATATCACACAGTGAGTGATTTAGGCATTACTGGGAATAAAAAAAACCCAATAAAAACAAGAAGTCCTGCTAATATTTGACTTCAATCATACTGTAAGGCAGACCTGGCACCAGATAATAAGCAATGTGTTAAAATGAATACCCCAATTATTTAAACTGAAATTACTAAATGCAAGTTATTCAAATTGCAAAATTTTTGGGAGGAAGGTTAAAGTTAAAATATTTGTGCATGTACTTTACCCATTGAATAATTATGAATAAAATCTAGAATAATAGTAAAAATACATATAAGTTAAATTTCCTTCAAGCTGACAACTCAATCTAACTTTTTTTAACCAACGTAAATCAAAAGGTTAATGACAGAAAAATGCCACATTTCATTAAAAACTGCATTTCTATTGGTATCTCATCACTTTATAGAAATAACTGTTATGTTTTTATTATCTTAGAATAAAACATTTATACATACTTGCAGCTTCCACATTCATAGAAGCTGCCATATTTGTGCCACCATAATCTCTACGGTGTCTCTGAAAGGACAAACAACTCTGTGAAGTAAGAACCATTTGTTATTTAAAACTGCATAACCGCCTTTGTTTGACAGGAGCTAGAGCACCGTTTGGGATAAAATACTGATAGGAAAATGTAATATATCATTAAAAACTGTGTTGTTGTTGACCTTTGATATTTTTTAATTGTTGCACCTTTAAGGCTTCACTATTCACCTTGCTAAAAAAGAAAAAGTGTTCATAAAAATAATTCAAGAAATTACTTAAATTATTCACACAATTCAAACATTTTACACAAATTGCTGCCTCTTTCTAGTACAAGAGGAGCAAAAAGCTCATACCAATTCTTGACTAAGTGGGACTCATTTTCTGTGGTTTATCTGTATATCAACAAAATTGTAATCAATTGGTAAAGAAAATGGTTCATTCAGGACTGAGTAACTAATGACTGAGATCAACTTCCTGCTTAAATTACACAATTATATTTTCTCTGAACAAAAGAGGATATTTTTTTCATTCAAAACTAAATATGTATTTATTTAAATAAATAGAAATAAATAAATAAACTAGAGATAAAAATTTGTGGTTGGAGCTACCAGCCTCCAGCTGTTAGCTCAGCTTGCATCTTCCAATATTTCACCTGACAGGAAAAGCTATTTGACACCGTTTGTTCATATTTACTGTGTCAAATTTTCCATCATGTCTTGTGTTAAAACTTTATTTTTTCATTTGTCAGTCTGACCCCCACACCCCCTCTGTGGGTTGAACCTGTCAGCGGCCAAGCTGTGGGCACAGCAGCAGCTCAATATGTATTTTTGTCCTCTGTCTTCCAATTTATCACCTACAATTTCATATCTGTGTTGTTTTTCTCTCAAGTAAAGCCTGCCTTGAGTTGTGTGTGATGGTGGTGATGAAATGCACCACCTATAATTTGGTGTCCTCCACGGAAATTCCTGTTTTTGTGGATGTTCCAGTTTTTTTATGTCCTGCTGTTGCGTCAGCAGCCTGAAATTCTGATAAAAGTTAAAAAGAAAGTGGCTGATAAAAGTTTTGGATGAGTTTCTGTACATGATACCCGAAGAACTATGATACCCGAAAGGAGATTAACCAAACAATCTGCCTCATGGTGCGTTTTTATTACCAGCTAATAGCAAACAGAAGGCAAGTGGAGGAAACTGTTAAAGATTGAATGTGGGGATGAGGAGAGGGAAGAGGGGGGGAAATATAGTTGGGGACTGACAGAGATGGTGGGCTGACATTGTTGCTGCACCATTTCTTTACAAATCTGGATGGTTAAACTTGGAAAAAAAAGGGCTGAAATGATTCAGGTTAATCTGCTTCAGATTCAATGCCCCCTCCCAGTTTCCCTGAACCCTGTTTCAGCCTCAACAGCAAGAAACAACAAACATCAAATGGAATTAATAGTAAATATTTGTATGTTATTTGAATCATAAACAAAACAGAAAAATCAAACATAACCGGCATGATAACAATACTTCGGGAACATTGTGGGACGTAAAAGTGCATGATATGGAGAGTGGGAGGACAGCTTTTCATCTTTCACTTAAAACAGAACAATTTTGTAGCAATTACAGTAGCAAATGCTTCGTTAAACTATTTTAATTTATGTTTTAAAAGCTTCACATAATTGTCTACTTCACCACATTCAGTTTGCAGGTCTTTATTGTGGTTGTTCATTCTTGATTTAAAGTCTGACAGCTGAGTCGAATTTGGGTATCCTTGTAGTTGGTTTACAGCTCTTGTTTCTTATTTTGCTTTTTTAATTATTTGTCAAGTCATTTTGCTGCTTCATACATTTTGTGTATTATTTTAAATGTTGTTGGTTTATCAGTCTTTTTGCAACTCGAATGCAGAAACATTTGAGACAGCATATGTACTTTACTGCATTAAAGCTGCCATTACAGAAGTGTAAATCACTAAGACATCATTCAATCACAAAGCTTGGCTTTTGGACTGGTCCAGAAGTGTGCCCACAGTATCAAAACCATTTAGATCGCACACTGTTCCATTCCAGGTGCCTCAGAGCCCAGAGAAGTCCACACTGCCTCTGGAGAAAAAGAAAAACTAACAAAAGCCTTTTTTTTTTTTTTTGCAGTTAAGTTTTAAACAATTAGAGCATTTTGATGTCTGCAGAGCTGAAATGAAACCCTTTAAATGTCAAGGTATGATCAGACTGCTTTTTAAAAAATTACATTGTACATCTACAAACTATTGGAACCTTCTGCTCCCCCAACCTGAAATATCTGGCAGTGAAGTGCAGACCGTTTAAACTGGAGAACTCAGCTCGGTCGTGATCATAGCAGCCTTCATACCACCGCGAGCTAATGCTAAGTTAGCTTGGGAAAGCTGTACTGCCTGATCACTGGGCAGATGAATGCTAATCCAGAGGCAGCTTTGATCGTGTCTAAAACCACATGGAATTATAATCCTCCACAAATTCATACACTTTCTGACAAGAGACTTTAATATATTGGAGCAGGTGTACTGTAACATTCCAGGAGCATACAAGGCTGCAGCAGCTCCTCACTTCGGGATGTCAGATCATGTTTCTGTGGAGTTGATCCCTGCCTACAGAGCTCTGATCTGCAGAATCAAACCCACCACCAGAACCCTTAAGGTTTGGACAGAAGAGGCTACCTCAGCCTTACAGGACTGCTTTGAGTACACATGTCGTCTGTTCTGTCCTATGTTGGCTACTGCACTGATGCTGTCCTACCGACAAAGACAATCACGGTTTTACCCAATCAGAAGCCATGGCTGGACAATACAGTTCGGTCCCTGCTAAGAGCCCAGGATGTAGCCTACAGAGCAGTAGACAAACTGGCTTATAGCAGGGGGCTTATAGCAAAGATGTGAAAAAGGGCATCCAGCTGGCAAAACTCAGGTACAAGCAGCACATTGAGGAGCACTTCAATGACCAACACAAATGTGGAAAGGCATCAAGACCATCACAATACAAGCGCAGAGACCAGCAGGTCAGCCATAACCCCACTCTGCCAGATACCTTGAACAGCTTCTTTGCACATTTTGACACTCCAGGCAGCAGAAGTACTGTTCACCCCCTTCACAACCAGAGGCACAGCATCAGCCTCTTACTCTGCAGCTGCACCAAGTCACCTCCACTCTGAGGAGGATCAACATCAACAGGGCTGTGGGCCCAAATAAGGTCTCAGGTCGGACATTAAAATCGTGTGCAGACGAACTGGCAGAAGTTTTTCTGGACATCTTCAACCAGTCCCTGCAGCTTTCTATGGTTCCTGTCTGCCTGAAGTCCTCCATCATTGTGCCTGTGCCCAAAAAACCCCAAACAACCATTACCTGCCTCAATGATTACATGCTCTCACCCCAGTCATCATCAAGTGTTTTGAGCGGATCCTCCTAAAGCACATCAGGGATGCCATCCCTGTCGGCCTGTATCTACACTTCCCCAGTCCAGAAGCGGACTCCAGAATATTTTCTTATTATGTGAGCATAAGCTTCCTCAAAATGTTGTTATGCTTGCATGATGACAAAAAATATGTTCAGTCTTGAATATTCTTCAGCTAAATACAGGCTGTGATTTGTGAATTAACATAAAGGCTAAAAGTTGTAGCAACAGGAGAAACACAAAGATTTATACTTTGGGACACAAACTATTATGAAATTGCTGCCAGCTCCCCATCCAGCTGATCAAATGAAGTTGTTATGGTGTCATAGTTTATACATGCCCCTGGATTTTCTGCATTCCCGAGATAAGCTCCTCAAATATCCATCATACAGAGCAACAGAAATCCAACGTGGGTTTCCTTAGTGCTCTCGTTCTTCCTCTCTGTCTCCCTGGTGGCAAACCCTTTGTTTTAAAATCTTTGAACAGCAAACACAAGATGGCCTTGAGAAAACGTGACAGAAGTGGAAGAGAAGATAAAAGAGGATCAAGTGGAGAAAAGAGGAGACATAAAGAAGACGAAGGAGGGGTGAGACAAGATGGAGAAACAGAAGGGCTTTGGGGTCTGAAAACGTGTTTCAGAAAACAAGTCTCTTGCATCACCTCCTCATTATAAAGGCAGAAATGACCCACACCTTTAAGTGCTTTCTTGTTACACTAGAATCATCTGGAAAGAGCAGTGATGTTTTGCATCTGGTGTAGGTGAAATACACAGGACCCTATTTTCTCCGGACATATCAGTGCAACTAATACTCAGAAATAATACTCAATAATAACTCAGACAATGCCCCACTATTTCTGGCGATTTTGAGAGAAATAACATAACTGATCCTAACGGCTGCATCTCTGGTGGTGTGAAGTTTGGAAAAAAGTCCTTGTGGAGTTTGACGTTTTGCTAGCAACGCATCAGACAGATTTTTGTATTTATCCTCATGTTTGGTGTAGAATATTATTCAAGAAATTACTCAAGTGTGCTATTGTGCTTAAGTAACAATGAGATTCTTCATACAATGGAGGAACATGTGAGGAGGCTGATTAACTGTGTCTGCCAGTAAACAACATGGGAGGTGTTACACTTAACCTCTGGACTCTGGGAGTCAAGCCCAAGAAAGTTAAACAAGAAATCCCTTGTTTGTCTGTGTTTGGTCTTTTTGTTCCTGTTTTTCAGAACACTAGAAGCCCCTGTGAAGCCATTAATGGAGGGAGGTCACAGGAAGGCTGTAGACATCTGCATGTGATCGACCTGTGACTGCATCTGACTCTATTCCTGCAACTCCAGCATTAGTCAGCAGAAAACTATGTATAGGAAAGGGAGTATATACTATAATGAAATGCTCTCATATACTATCCTAAAATCTCTTCCTCTATACTATACTGAAATGCAACTCCCTGTCTTACCCTTGACTAAGTGTTTAATAAAGGAAGTTCTCAACCCCGCGTTTCTGTTTTCATTTGTGTTTAAGTCAGTGTTGAAGAAATTCTGCTTATGCAACTACATTTATAACGTTATTATATGATTTGTGGCTGGGACACGGACATTTTCCACTTGTCATCTTGTTTGCAGGAAGCATAGCAGGTGTTGCTTCTGTTCAATGGCAGTGGGATTGTTTATTTCTATTGATGTGGCCATGAGTTTGTGATCACTAAGTGAAACAGCTGGCTTCTTCAATACTACACTTGCCTCAGCAGATACTATTATAAGGGTTAGGTCTAACGCGACAGCAACCGGGTAACTGACAGCAAGTCTGAATAAGAACATGCTAACTAGCCACCTAGCATTACTCGACCATTAAGATATGCAGTGCTGTCAAAGGGAGGGTGTTTTTTTTTTTTTTTAAAAGTGCTCCTGTATTTTTTTTTTTTACTACGTTAATTCCATTTTAACTGAAATGACTTCCTTTTCAAGTGAAATTTGCTCTCTCACACCCTTGTAGAAGTCCTTTCATACATACTAGTGAAATGTGATTTCAGAAAATTTCACTGTAGTGTGTGAGTGATTTCAGTATAGTGTATAAAAGCATTTTAGTATAGTATATGAAAAGAAATTTCAGTTTCGTATATAAGAGGCAGTTTCAGTATAGTGTGGGAGAGGTTTTACTATATTGTGTAAATGATTTCAGTATGATATACGAGAGGTTTTAGTATAATGTGTGAATGATTTAAATTTCACGTGTCTGCGAGAGGGTAATACTGAATAATGTCTCAAATGGCCCCTCATACCCAAGAGCCCAGAGGCAGCCACCGCCACTCCAAGGCAGAGGGCTCGCCTCAATGCCCAGGAAGAACAGCCCGAATAATAAAATAATAAAAACATGTTTGTTAAAAGTTTTACAGCACAAAGAAAAATCCAGAGCAAATCCAAAAAGATGAAGGTAAGATTTAGAGCTGTGCTGAAAGTCTGTTTTAATTGAAAAGTACAGTACAGAGGCGACAACTCATTCCTACTGTCAAGTGAGTCGCATGCTGTATGCTGAAAACTTTTTTTCATCCTCACATTGTGTGTTTTAATTGTTGTTTTTAAATTGTAATTTACTGGTTTAATTAACTACAGAGATGCATCATTAATATCCGCTGTCAATATTGTCATCAATTGCAGGAATTTTTGATTAGAAAATGGAACATCTGTGTTTTTTAGAGCAGAGATAAAGCAATGGATTTATTCTAATCCTGTTATAGATGTTGTGGGAAGCAAAATGACCAAATTCATCATAATTTCATCAGCACTGATGCATGAAATGTGGCTGCAAAGAAAAATCAAGGTGAAACATCCTAATCAGATTATCTATCATCTCAACGTTTTGTTGTTCATCGTGGTACTTAGTTTTGACAAATCCAAGGAACCAACTCTAAACCTTACCCACATCTAACCATTTTGAAGTGTTTTGCCTGTTTTCCCACCTGATGAGGAGGTGATTGAGTTTTTTGGGTCACAAAACCTACATATAAACAAAAACTCTTTAAGACCCAAACAACAAAAATAAAAACACAAAATCGGGTTTCTCCTCTTTGCTAAATGCCAACCTCCAGTTCTTTGTTGTGTCTGCCAGGATGAGTGAGTAATGTGGAGGTCTGTTTACATCACACCAGCTTTGCTTGGATTAAAGCATTAAAATCCTGCATTAAAATTGTGTTGGCACCCAGAACCAAAAAAGACACTTTGGATCTCAAGTGGTTACAAATTGAACTGGCAACTGCAGTTTTGGTAACAACAGAGCCAGCACGTTTTTCTTTTCCAGTATTAGCTGGCAGCATGTGAGTCATAATTTTTCCTGTAAAATCCATTTTAATGGAGATCTGTGGCTCTGCTTTGTCACCGTCCTCATGAGCAAACAGATGTTTGTACTGACATAAATATCAGAATCATGTCAATCTGCAAAGCATTTTTGTTGATCCTTGTGCATGACAGCTACAGGACGGTCAAAGTTAAAGAGATCTGATTAACATGAGAGAGGGTTTACAAACGTCAGTGATGCATATATACCATTACCTGCTGAGAGTTTATCATCAGGATGCCCTTGCTGCCTGTAACTCTCAGACTCTACAACCAACAATTTGTATACTGCACACATACATAAAGGGTTTTTACAGTTTTATCCTGCTGTGTAGCATCTTACACTCACTAGTCACTTTACTAGGTGCACCTTGCTAGTATCTGGTTATACTCTTTTTACTTAATTCTTGGTGGCACAGATCCAACTAAGTGTTGGAAACCTTCCTCAGACATTTTGCTCCATATTGACATGACAGTGTCACACAAGTGCTGCAGATTTGTCAGCTGCATCCATGATGAGAATCCCCCCAAAGGGATGCAGTGAGTGTTTTTGTCATTTCTTATTGGCAGGCTTATACATTTTAGTCAAACAATTCAAATTTTTTAAAGGATTTTTGTATATTTTGTATAAGTTCTTAGGTTATGTTAAGTTTTTGTTTGTTCTTGGTTGTCATGTGTGGCAGGTGGTGGTGAGGACCCAAATGCAGGCAGTAGCAGGCAGGAGGCAAAATGTTGCGCGTG
>JBAMHW010000014.1:5440052-5457909 GCA_037177495.1 Rhadinocentrus ornatus | reverse complement strand
AACACATCACACCAGTTTTGAAATCTTTACACTGGCTTCCAGTTAGTCACAGAATAGATTTTAAAACCCTTTTGATCGTTTTCAAATCGCAGAACGGTTTAGGCCCAGAATACATCTGTGATATGTTCAGAGAATATAAACCTAGGAGAGCTCTTAGATCCAAAGATTCTGGTCAACTAGTCCAGACCAGAATCCAGACCAAACGTGGAGAAGCAGTATTTAGTGGAACAAACTGCCAGTGGAGATTAAACTTTCACCAAATGTAGACATTTTTAAATTCTGGTTAAAAACATTTATTTTTTTATGTGCCTATGAATGAATTCTGCACAGTAACTTTTTAACTTCTCTTTTTAATCATTTTAATATAATTTATGATTTTATTGTGTTTCTTGCGGTTGTTGCTGTCTTTTACTATTTCTTAATATCTGTAATACTTTTGTTTTATGTAAAGCACCTTGAATTGTCCTGTACATAAAATGTGCCAAACAAATAAACTGCCTTGCCTTATTGAAATCTATATTTTTCCTATATAGTATAGTAGATTGATCTTTACTAATGCTCCTCTTTAAATGTTTTCCTGTACTTACTTTTAAGGTAACAAATGTGGCAAAAAATTTAAGTGTGTGATATATGTAAACACTATGAAAGGGGCTAAACATGGAAAATGTTATTCTACCTTTACATTTTTAGTTGCAATTAAAGATAGTGTGTAAGAATTATTGACATCTAGTGGTAAAGATGGGCATTGGAATGACTTCAAATGCCAAGTTGAGAGTGGACTGTGGCTGTTAGTGCCAAAAATTCTTCCAGACATAAACATGTTTTCATCTTTGTGTCGATCGTGTGGCTTCAGGTGCAGCAATGACTAAACTACTTATAAGGCGTAACTTATTCCAAACCGTGCTCTGGATGCTATTTAAAAAAACGGTACTACAGTTTTAGAGCACAGAGGGTTCTCAGTTCACACACACATTGAGTTATTTGTCCATTTACAGACATCGTAGTAAAAATGGTGGCACAAATATGGCGGCTGCCATGCATGTGGACCCATGTGAATATGAATGAATAATCCTAAGGGAATAAAAACTGTTTATTTTAGTACAATCCTAGTAGATCCTAATAAAAACACAGTTTTTACATTTTTCTGTCATTGACCTTTTGTTTTTATTAAACGCTGCACCTTTAACTGCAGATTTATGTGTGATTCCAATAAACAGGGCTCCTCATCCTTGAGCATCACAGTTCACATCATGTAACAAAACAGTGATGATTTAAAAAAAAAGAACAATAACATGAACAAACAGCAATTATAAATTAATTTGCCATTGTAGAGTGTGAATGTGATGGTCTGTAGCGTCAGCCAAGACTAAGTTTTTTTTTACGAGAGAGGGATAAAGAAGCCTTTGACTGACTGACAGAACTCTGAGTTCTGTAAGTGTGAGGTTATGGGACTTATGCCAATAAGACAAAGTTCAGTAAATAAATGAATGCTGTAGTGCAAACATAGTTAGATCTTTGGAGAAGCCACATCTCAATGTTGATGTTTCTTTTCTTTTACTAACCTGTAAATTATTGTCATATGATTTAAAACCAATTTCGTTTTTGTGGTATGTTTTAAGGGAGTTCAGGATATTTTTTGTTTTTCTTTTGATGGATGGATAGATAATTCATCATCCAGCATGAAAAACTGCCTACATATTTAGAGGGGTTGCTATAAAGGCCTTTGCACGTGCAGTCACAGTAGCCTGCAGATACACATGTCAAGTCTAAGATGTGAAGTTTAATTTCAAGCAATATTTGTTACTGGTAATTTGAAATCTAATGAAAACACATAATTATTTAAGGTTTAAAAACTGGATGCTTTTAGTTTTGTTGCCCTAATGCTAAAGGTCTCAGTGGCCTTCAGTAGAAAATGTCCTTATTGGAAAAACGTGACACTGATGTAAAAGGGAGATCCTCCCCATCGGAAGTACAAAGGAGGGAGAGGGAGCTGTAAGTGGAGAAAAGCAGACACCTGATCAATATACTAGCAGTTAATGTAAACCCAGCCAATACAGTCCTTGAAGTTTATGTTGAAATGACAGGTCCATTACAAGTCCACTTTAATAATCAGACTTTATATGAATAATTTTAAAGTTTCTATCATTTACCACAGTCAAGAGGGCACGTGTGTGTGTGTGTGTGCTACAGGAGGGCTAAAAGTGGAACCAGACACGGCTTCCTTCTAGCTAATTTTTTAATTAAACCAAACACCTTGTCCACTCAGTGTGTTTTACCTAAACTATATTGAACAAAAACAAAAGCCCTAATTAAATTTTATAGTGAGTTGTCAGTCTCACCTAATTCCTCCCATCTCCCCAGCGGCCCTGAAGTCTGTGTTTGCTTCCTGTTGCACCCACTTCATTAGTTCTGTCATTCTGTTCTGCTGGGGTTGCTAATGTCTGACTCATGCTGGCGCTGAGACCTTATTTAGAGATGCCTTCCAAACGCTGATCCAAAGCATGATATCTGCTACTTACTCATAATTTATAGAATTTTCCCAATACATTAATGCAGATAAAGTCATTTCTCAAAGATCCAGTTTTTTTTAGATACGTTTTACTATTTTGAGCTTTGCTTTAGTCTATTTTACATGTGTGGCTCAAAATGAGGAAGCAGTGCAGATATAACGGAAGAATCCAATGCAAACATGAAACAAAATTTCATCTTACATCCTGTGTTGAATCACCTAGTTTTATTATACAATTGTCTATACTGGTTTGCATTTTTGAGTGTTGGTGAGACGTGCGCGCAGGAGATATATAACAGACTGTTTGGGCAAAGGTAACCTCAGTTGAGAACTTTGCTTCTGCCAGCCGTTCACTTAATTTATTCATGCTATATTTGGATATTTGATCCCAGTGTTCAGAGAAAATCAGCAGAGAAAACTGTGACTGGATTAGTTTTAGGTGGGGCATTGTGTGCATGTCATTTTCCTTCTACATGAGGATTTATTTCTTTCACATTTATTTGCTATATGTACAGTATGTGCAACTGCAACACTGCTCAACCTGTTGGAATAAAAACATGAAAATGCACTGATAAACTCAAAAGATTAAATAAGTAAACTACAATAGCTTACATGTAAATTCATCAAACAATACAGCAAATTCTACAATGCTAGAGCAACATACTCACCACTAATCAACATACTTTCAAATGTTCATCCAGAACAAAAGAAAAAGCATATTTTCCCAAACATAATACAGTTCAACATGTTGCACGAATCTGCCGGGTGAGTACTTTCTCAGCTTGGAGAACATGAAAGCTTAATTTATACAGAAAATATTAAAGAAAGGATGTGATGTGTGAGGATCTGAGCAGCAGTGGCTGACTCAGAATGTCTAATTTCCATCTAAGAAAAATCTAAGAACAATGCAGGGAGTAAAAGAGTCAGTAAGTTTAATGAGGTTTCTTAATCATAACCCTTAATATTTTATGTTGTTTGCTATAAAGGACCGCTCATGGGCAAACTCTTTTTGTTATTCTTGACTTGTTATTCTTGTTATACTTGATCCAACTGATTTCTTTAGCTTTTACATATCTTCAGGAAAGTCAATAAACTGTCTGCCAATAAAAGAGAGAAAAAAAAGTCAATTATCATCAATTTAAAGCAACAACACTGAATTTCAGCAGCTTTTCTCACTGTAGCAACCCAAATATAGGCTAATCTGGCTCTCCCCAGCTAGTAAAAGCTCTGTCATTTCATTGCTTCAAGGGTGTTCGATAGTGTACACAAAAAAATCAGTGTTGGGAGTAACCCGTAACAAACGATATTACTTTTTTGGGCAACGAAGTAAAGTAGTGCGTTATACTTAAAATATTGGTAATGAAATTACTTTACTGGACTAGAGTAACGCGTTTTTCTGCGTCACTTGAGCCGTGTTTGCCTATGTGTGAAGTTCTCATCTGTTTTAAGTGGTGCGCCATGCTGCTGCCTGTGTGTGTGCTTGCCTGGGCAGATTGCCATAGAGGCCGATTTGCGTGACGTAGCTGATTGTGCGTCAACTAAGGAAAAGGAAAAATGCAGCTGGAGTCGGAGATACACGCTTTTGGTAAGTGGCGATATTCGCATTATTTTCAGTTCAGTCCAAACTTGTGATGAAAGATCCTGCTCGCCGGTCAGTGGAAGGAGTCCTTCAGCAGCCGACCCTCCTAAACAAGCTGAGCTTTTTTCAACATTTCCTGGAGCGCAGCAGCCGGTGACAGACAGAAATTAACAAGCTAGTTGCAGGTTCATTGTAGGAGACATGCTCCCCCTGTACATTGTTGAATCGCCCAGGTTTAAAAGAATACTAGATAAAATGATAATGAGAAAATTGTGTCCATTTCTTCCCACAGACAGCCATGTTGTTCTTGTGGTTATAAAGACGTTTTGTTTACAATATACAGTAAACACTATGCAGACAGGCAGTGATGATTGTCCATATCTACACAGTGAATCATGGTCAAGTAAAGTAATAAGTAGTGGCATTACTTTTCAAATGCAGTAACAAGTAAAGTAATTTTATTACAATTTACAGAAGTAATGAGTAACTAGTAACGAATTACTTTTTTAGTAACCCAACACTGTTAAAAATGCCCAATGTGTTGATATTCATTTGCTAGCGTGTGACATAGCAAAGAGCAAAATGCTTTTTTACTTCCTGTTTTATTCCTTCCTCTAATGTATACTTTTGTATTTACTTCTTGCTGCTCTGTCACACCAAGTTCTTCTTTACTGGTTGACATATCTGAGCCTTTTTTGTCAAGTCAGTATATTTTTTTTGTTGTCCTTGTTTCCAGTTTACTCTTTAAATTTTATTTCTTTGTAGTTTTTTAGTCTTTATCCTGCATTTGAAAAGCTTTGTTTATCTTCACACACCTACCTCATCGCCTGTTATTAAGGATTGTGAAATCATTGTACTTTTCATGCACTGTGCTCATGAGAGCTGGTTTTATCATGAAGTTTATTGTTTCTACAAATACAATTTTCAGAAAGATTTTGGACTGATTTTTATCAGCATTTCTCTAAATGTTTGTTTTCACGCCTACACTGAACAGAACCACAAGTGGTTATGGCCTCTATGACACCCCCAATGCAGTTATTTTGCAGAGGTAGACAGTTGCTTCCCTTGTCTTATTTCAATGCATTTTCTTTTGTGTATATTTTGACTTAAGGATGCTGATACGAAAAAAAAGGAAAACAGGTATGTCAAATGATTCATTGGTACGGACTCTGTGAACTGAAATGAAGGGAAACCTGAGACTGCCTGGAAGTTAATTGCTCGGTGGTGATATACGGCATTCGTAGATGCTCACAAATTGGCTGTTCCATTTTTTCTGAGTTGCCGCAACTGGAACTCTGACCGAAAGTAGTTACCCATGGTGCAGTCGTTGCTGCACCTTAGACCACTGATTCCACTGGCATATAAAAAAAATTTGAAGTCTGGAAGAATTTTGGCCATAGGCAGCCACCGTCCATTCACAACTGTGGCATTTGACAGAATTTCCATGCCCATCTTTACTACTAGATGTTGTTAAATCTTACACACTGGCTTTTAAACTCAGTATAGGATAGCAGCCAGCAGATGCAGCAGTATGCCCTGTTCAATGAATCATAGATAAAAAATGGATTTTATTTACTGAGTCAATTTTCTTTCTGCAAATGATTTAACTTAGAGTCCCTCCTTCCTATTGGTGTTCTGATGGTCCTTGGACAAAGACATATTTCTGTCCATTTAGATTTTAGCCCTGCAATGCAGATCTGTTTTCTAAGCCTTTGTTGTCTTTTGTGAAGTTATTTTGCAGGTTTGTTGTCATTTAATTCCATTCAATCATCTAGCTTAAATGTTTCTGTCATTATTCAATTTAAAGTCTTATGACAAACACACTGATCTGAAGAAAAATAAACTTCTCTATATTTTTTTTATCTTAATTAGCTGATTTGGAAAGCATGTCAGCAAACAGAGAGCAAACTTTTGAGTTATTACAGGAAAGTGGAATAGTTTTTGGAAGATTAAACTTTAAACAATACCAGGTTCATGCCGTTTGTCAATAGAAATTTTTGTGCAGCTCTTAATTTTCCCACATATTTTCTTACAGTGAGTGTAAATAATGACGGTGCAGACTAATCTACATCACCTTCATCACCGTGTGGCTGCAGGCCTTTAACTACTACCCCATCATTACATTTCCTGCTCATCAAGGTGCATTTACATGAACAACTAGAGACCAGTGTAGCAGGCAGAAGCTAATTATCAGAACCTGAGTGTTCCTTGTCTTCCATAAAAATTCTGCCGAGTCATAAACATCACTTGTGTGAAATTGCCCTCCTTCTAGGATGACTAGTGAGCTTGCTTTCTGTACATCCTCAGAAGTAAAATCTGGACAACAGAGGTTGTTCTCAAGTGAACTCAGATTATCTTTATTATCTTTAAGAACCACAATTTTTTAAGTTATAACTGAATTGTAACAGAAGTACTTTACAGAGCTTTAATTCAACGAAAGTTTCTTCTTTGACCACAAAATACTTGTAAAATCTTCATACTCCACTTATTCAGCCTCATACAAACTCCAGCTGAACATAGGTTATTCCTCAGAACAAGGACTCTTAAAGCAGAGGGGGCTTTGGGATTTCTTTGAAGAGGAAACTGGCTACATACATATTTTTAGATGCATGCAGGTGTTTGTAGATTGACATGGAAAAAGCAAAGGGAATGCATACTTAAATCTTCCTGTTTTGTTCTTGTTTTTAGTCTCACACACTTCTTTTAACAGACCCCACTTGAATTTTTTTATCCTCAGTTTGCCCTAACAATTTCCTCTCTGAACCAGAGAAGTGATACTTATATTTTCAAAGAAACACATTTGTGTGGAAAATTTCTATAAATTTAAAAAACAAACTGAATATACAATTCACAAACAAGGACAACTAGAAGGTCCACCTTAAACAAACCCGGGCCCACATTCATGGCTAGCATGGATGGTAGTGTGATTGTTCAATCACACTCTGGTGCAAACCAAAGAAGGAAACTCTGGTCCACTTAATGTAAACCAGGGGTCTTGGTTCACTTGTGAGTGAACCCTGGTGCTGTTTTCTTGCAGTATGAAAACAAACAGACCATCCAGTGAACCAAAGAGAGGAAGTAACATAGAGCACCATGCTGGATAGCCTGCAATCTGTCCTGCTGCTCATAATGGACAGATTCTTGCGAAAACCTCATTAGATTTAAACACCAAAGTGTAAACAGAAACCATAAGACTATATGAATGTTTTGTTAGTCCATTGTTAACTTGCTGTGAACGACTCACCTGAAGGGAAAGGATTCACACTTTTGGTCCTGGCCAATCAATTCTTCTATTGGTGTTTTTCTTCTTGGTCAGTTGTCATTTCAGGGAATATCTGCCCTAGAGAGCAGTTGTTGGCTGTCCAGGGGGTTTGGTCCGTTTGAGTAAAGTTCAGGTGTTGAAGCAAAGCAAAGCAAACCAAAGGTAGGTGCAAACATTTTTTAAATTCTCCAGCAAATTAAAACCAAGTCCCACTGACTGACCTGGTGTGACTGCACCCTTATTCTGTTTAAGGGTTGCCAGCAGTTTGGATATGGTTTAAGTGTCTTTGAAGCCAATCTCCGGTTTTTTTTCTGCTAGAGCCCGACCGATTGATCAGCTGGCCGATTAAATAGGCCAATTATAGCCCTTTTTCAAAACAATCATAACTGGCCAGAGTTTTGCCGACTGAACGCCGATATATTCTTCATTTCTCATAAAACAGGAGATGCAGTCAAATGTTGGAGTTGTGCAGAACGATGTTGTTGCACCGTTTGTCCAATAGATGAAGCACTGACTCTATTCAGTCCTCAGTCCTTTATCCAGGCAACATTACATGGGTGGGCATAGTGGAGCTTGACGACAGGTAAGTTTATAACAACGTAAAAATGAAGAATGACTCAACATCTCTCCTGTTTCATTTTTACTCTGTTTGCCATGTGTCATGATAATAACTTGTGCTTCGTTACACAGTCATGCTCTTTATTTACATTGCTTTGCTAAATTGTGCTAACCTGGCTTAAGTTACCCCCTGTCTGTGTTTGTTAGCAATGACATCGCTGTGGTTATCCCAACCTAGCAGAGCACTAGGCAACTGCTTAAAAGCCAGTTAACAGCAGAAATAACGATAAGTGTACAAAGTATTTGAGAGGACAGAACGAGTGTTCATCACTCCGTCAGCTGCGTGTTGAGATGCATTTAAGGAGGAACGATGTGAACAGGGAGGAGAGGGTTACAATGATTAACATTACTCTGTCTCCAGCAACTGTCATGATATCATGTCACTTTTAAGTGGAAAATACTAGAATGTAACTCAAGCTGTAACAGCAACTTACTGTGTTGTTGTGGAGTAACATAAGTGCCAGACCATTTGTGACTGGGGGGGTTGATTAGGGAGTGGAGAGTGGGAAGGCGGGATACACAGGCAGACTGACAGATTGACAGATAGCAACTTAGCTCACTAGCAAGATGCAAGACGCAGCTACGCCACAGAGCGGTCTTTGAGGTGGAAGACTTTTCCCCTCCTGAATTCCCTCAGCTACACATGAACAATGTGGTCCTGAACCTTATCAGTCTGAGCCATTAGCGCTGTTACGCTGACCAATCAGCAGCTCCAGCAGGATCTTGACAGCTGTGGAGACTCGCAGCAGGTTTTGGCAGCTGCAGGAAGTGCCGATGTACTTTGCTGTTGCCAGAATTTGTGCTGCTGTCTGTCGCCAGATGAGGATCAGCAGGTAAAGAATAAAGTCCGGTGTTACTTTAACAGCCTCCAAAAGCACAAATTCGTCCCACTGCAGGAACATTTCATCAGAAACTCTGTAAAAGAATAGAAGTCTGAAACTAGCAAATCCGCACCCTATTAGTTTACATCCTTTCATATGCGTTGGTGGGCGTGGTTTTCTATGCCTGCAAAGCGAGGACTGTGGGCTGTGTGTACTCTTTCTTCTTAAATCAGTAAATCAAGAATGTTGATAAGCATGATAGCCTCATTACAGACAATACATGTAAGATTAGGCATGATAGAACATGACGGTATCAGAGCGACTGGACTGTAGGATCCTTGTTCAAAAGACAAAAAAAAACATTTAGTGTCAGGCAAATATTGATATGTGAATTACCAGGCAGAACTTTAGGTGATTTGTCTTCATTTATTTAGTTTTTACCTTGTTCTTGGTGTTACTGGTGTCTGTGGTCACAGCATTTTAAAATGCTTTGTATTAATAAATCTCAAATTTCCAGTTGTATCTATCATGTACACAGCCGGTTCACATTATTCACCATTTTTTCTAAAGAATTCTCCCTTTTACTCCTTCATTATTTCTACAATTCATAGATGTCAAAAACATTACTGTGACTTCTTAGAGATACATGTGCCAAACCTGAATGCGTTAGTAAGGAGCAACAGGATGCATGTTCACCCAGCTGCATGCTTGGGCTCCCTGCAGCCTGCATATTGTTCAAAGTTGCACCATTTCACACAGGACGAGGCAAGTCAAAGGTTATTTCCAGTTGATGAGCTCTTCACTCTAAATTGACAGTAGGTGTGAGTAGGTGAGCTGTCGTAAGTGTACCCTGCCTCTCGCCCACTCAAAACTCATCAGCCGCCTCAGGTATGTGTTCGTTTGCAGAGCTGCTGACTTCAAAACCTTTTGATGTGCAAAAGAACCTTGATTTCTTTGGTTAACTAAGTACTGCACTACTATGTATCTATGACAATAAAGTCATAAAAGACGTTCTTCTTCACCTGTCTAAATGTTGGATTCATTATATTTGTGGACTATACAGCCATTGTAGGAACAAACAGTTAAAAAAAAGTAATCCACACTAGCTTGCACTCCTGTGGATAAGAAAGTTCCAGAGGTACCTCAAATCAATAACAAACTCCATTCCCTTTTTAGATGAACACATTTAAAAACATAGCATACAATCAGTTTTGATTGTATGCTATGTAAGGATATGTTTAATGATTTCTCTGCGTGCGTACTCACCCACTGAGATCGTCCATACTGCCATGATCTTAACACGTGCTTTTGTGTGGGAATTGAAGCGACTGTGGTGGATTGGGTTTCGTATTGCAATGTATCGATCCAGAGAGATGGCACAGAGGTGCATGATGGACGCTGTGGAGAACAGGACATCCAGGTAGATCCAGATGGGGCAAAGGTCAAAGGGCAGGGGCCACCGGTAATCTGCAGAGGGTGGGGGGCAGGTGGGTGGACAGTAGTGATTATGAGGGACAATTATTTGAACTGCATTAATAATCACTTTGTGTTTTGTCTGAGCTGATGTTTGTGTTCTGAGTCAGATAAAAACGTTTTCCACAAATACATGATCAGAGCAAATATAATCTGTTTTCTAGCCCCCAAAACCTAATCAAACTGTGACTGAAAACAAAAGCAACAGTTGCTCTGAAAACACAGACAGCAGTACCAGGTAAAAATCAAACACCAATCCACTAATGATTGAAGGTTTTGTACCTGGACCACCAATCGCCATCATGCCTTTTAACACAATTTACAATAACAATTGAACAACGAACAAGGGAATTTGAGTCCAGCTGCTTATCAATCTTCAACCACGATTGTTTCCAGTCAGTCTATATTTAAATTCAAGAACAAGGTAGTAAAACCGTACTGGAAACTCAAAATTGGTCATATAGTTTAGTCTTTCATAGAGCTAACTTGTCTTAAAATGAATGCTTAAAAGCATACTTAAAAAAAATAAATTAAACAGAATTAATAAATAGATATGAATCTGAGTTGTAAAATATTAATAAATCTGACTTTTTTTGTACAGCACATTTAATACATAATGAATAAAACGCAGACAATTGACTCAAGAGTGCACACAATCCAAGAAAACTAAGTTTTAGGGATACTCCTCATTTTCCTGGAGCCAGGAATAACGAATAAGGAAGCACCAATACTTTGACAAACCAAATAGTACGAGTATTAATAAATCCCTTTACAGTTCACTAGTAAGGAGTGTGAACCAGATGCCACAAATGAGTGGTTTATTGTGTGTTATTGTACATCATTTGAGTCATCCTGCAGCATCCTCTAAATGTAAGGCTGAAAAACTGTCACAATCTTTAGAAATAAGGAGGATAAAGTGGTTTTGGAGTGAATGACCTTGGTTCAGCGGGATACCTAGCAAACCTACACTATAAAAGTTTACCCCCATTTATATGCGTTGGTGGGCGTGGTTTTCTTTGCCTGTAAAGATGGAACTGCCTATTTGCATCTGGAGGGAGGGGCTGTGAGGTTTTTAAAAATTTCTCATGACATAGAGAAGCACCAAGTATGACTCAAACAAGCAGCAACTTCCGGTGGTGAAATGTGAAGCCTATGTGGAAGTGCAAAAAATTGCAGTTTACCCCTCATCCGCTAGGGGCTGGCTCCAAAACAGAACAAATTCACATAGACTTCACTTCACAGCAGAAATAAACACGTTTAAAGCCTGGTACAAAAATCCATTTTAGGAATAATAGGTCATGCTTACCTTCATGACAACTGTGAGGGGGGTGAGTTGTTTTCCAACTCATCCGTTTGGATGTTATTTAATCTTGAAATTATAATTAGGGGCGTGTCCTTTTAATTGACAGGTATCAAATATTCACGGCATGAAAGGGAGAGTGTAGCACAACCGTGATGTTTAGCCAGCTAACAGTTAGCTCAAGTTAGATTTGAGTTGGCTCAGTTAGCTCTTAGCTACAGGCAGCTTGGAGTTTAATAGACGTCAATCATCCACCCCCACACTCACAGCCCCCCTCACTTTGCCCATTTTTGTATTTTCCGGGAGCGCAAGCAGGCCAAGATGGCGATGGTAGGAACGCCCAATGAGCTTCATGTTTGCTCTTCACAAACCTACGAGTGACGTCACAGAGGCTTCGTCCATCTTTTATATACAGTCTATGGGATCAACTATGGCTCTACATCATCAAACAAAACCTGGTTTTACCCTGTAGGGGGGGTTATGAGCCATTTTTGACCCACAAAATCCTGTTTTATTTATTTTATTAACAGTAATTGTGGTTTTCTTCACAAATAAGTAATACTATGTTGTTTACAGCTCAAAAAACACATTTTAGGGTGCACTATCCTATTACCAGGTCAATAGTAGTATTTTTACCAGATTCATCCACAAGATCCTGTAAATACATATATGATTTAAAAAGTCATCATTTGCCTTTAATTAAAGATTAAAATATGCATTTCAACAAAAGCCTTGGACTTTTTTTAACAGATATTTCAGAAACAATATCATAACCAGCCACTAATTTTCTGTGATTCTATAAGTGATCTTTGTGAAATGAACCTAAAGTAATGACATGCTGGGAAAGGATTTGTTTTGTGCCGGACTGCTGGCTGTATTCCTAACGTCAGTGCAGCCTGTAATAACAAATCATTAGCAGGGAAATATCAATGGTTTTGATAGACTTGTTGCACTCGTTGGTGGTCTCCATAAAGCTAATTGCACTGCAACCACACAGCGATAAATGGAATGAGTCATACAAATGGAGCATAGCCGAAGGCTGTCAAACCCACCTCAACTTGCGATCATGCTCCAGATACAAACACTGCTGTGTGAGCTGCAGATGCATTGGCTTAAACTGCACTTCTACTCACGTGCTTATATCTTCACATCACATCACACACACACACACTCACACACAGCATGTCTCCCTTATAGCCGTCGAGCTGCCTCTGAGGTGGCTGTCTCTGAATATAGTCATGTAAATTTGTCTAGAAACCACTGAGCTCCTGAGGAAGATATAATACAATATACTGAATATCAGAGTGAACGAGACCACTTTTCATACTCTATCCTTCAAGGTGGCGACAACTGCCTGACACACCCACTGAAAACTGTGGGTAAAATAGAATATATTGTCCTTTAGAACATGTCGGCCCATGAAGGGATGAAGGCTGTCCATGTTAAAGAGTAATGAAGGGTTTCAGAACAGATTAAAATAATTGATTGAAGCTGAACGCGTTAATTAAAGCCACGTGTTGAGGCTGAGTGTACGGCTAAAATTATTACCTCTTTCTAGTGGATTTCATCACTAGTCCTAATAAACTATACCATAGATGTTAACACTTGAGATCAGTTTCACTGAGCTCATATGAACTCATGAAATTGAGTTGTCAAGTTTGAGTGAATTAGCTCATATTAATGGATTTAAAGTCCCTTGAGGAAGGGCAACGTTACAGAAAATTTCTGTCTCCATTTAGGATATTTATTTATGGATGAGGTGTCACCATTTCCCCAGGATCCATCCTCAGTGTTGATAAAAATAGACTCGTGGTTGAGGGGATTAGAGCCACACCAACACGAACGTTCTGGGTCATGATGGAGTATCTGTGCATCTTTCTCCTCTTGCCTGATTCTCTGCCGTTCCCTCACTGTTACACGTGAGGCACGACCTAAACCAGGCTTTCATTATTTGGGAAGAGATGACTCACCCATGTTTCTCAAGGTCGCCATGGTCACCGCCAGAATCCCTGCTTTTGCCTCCTCACCATCATTGCTTTTGCTTTATATTTTCCTCTTTTCAATCTCATTGCTGTCTCAGAGCTGCCTGTTGCTTTCTCCTTATTTTACAGTTGTGAATCTATTACAGCTGCTCTCACACAAGCCTATTATTCTAACAGCTTTCGGTCTTCTCTTTTACCTCTCTGCCAGTTAAGCATCCATTAAGATTTAATAGAAAGTGGAAAAAGAGACCATGTTTTCATACTTATTTCAAACAAGCAAGGAACAGATTTGGACTAATTGGTGCTGCCACATGAGAAATCTGGAGATTTAAAAGCAATATTAAGATTGATTTTCTATTTCAAGAGGCAGATCTGAATGTCTTTGGCTAATTTGTGTTACATCAATAAACCAGCTAACAAAAAGATGAAAAGCAGTAGTTATGTCCTAATCAAAGTTTGAGAATCCAGGTTTCTTAAACTGTAACACTAATCTTTAATGTGACACATGATATACAATATGTGATCACAGTTTTATACAAAAGGCTCAGCATTGTACAATGACTATATTTTTTAGACATATTGAATGCAGCTTTGTCACAACATGATGACATTGGCTCCAACAACAGTTAACGTTGTTAACTTCCATTAAGAAAACAAAAGAATTAAAAGTTGTTATGGTGTAGCGGATGCTATCAAAGGACAGATTGCTGGTTTGGTTTGTCTTTCATGGCTTCTATGTTTAAATACACATGGGTTGCAGTTTCCATCATGTGACTGACTTTTTTAATGACGAAACAGCACTGATACTCTGTAATATTGCTGTATGACACTACTATTCTATCAATGTGGACAAATGTTCTTGTGAGATCAGTGACCCTGCTCTGATCTTTAACTCTGTAGGAGCCACATGTTGGGTTATTTATTTCCCATTAAATGTATGTGTGCACATGCGTGGTGACATCACCTATAATTGTGGGTGGCACTGTGGGTGTGTTGGCTTCATTAAAGGGTACGCTCACCTGTGTCGGGTTTGGTGCCTGGAGCATTGAGGCCGGGTGAGCTTGGGGAGAAATTTTCTATTAACCGTCACCGTCATTATCATTGTTACAGTCATTAACGTCATCTAACTGTACTGTTTAACATATCTCTGCACATTCTGAAGATCATCAGTTGAAGTAAATGATTGTTTCTTAAAGATTGTGACATGGATATCAAGCAATTAAACCTCGTGACAAGTGTAATGGTTCAGCGTGACGCGTCTTCAATGTATATTGCGTGGCTCGGCAAGGTGGAGTGGTCGTCATGTAACCCAAGGGTTACCGGTTCGATCCTCAACCAAGTCGAGTTCATGCCGAGGTGTCCTTGGGCAAGACACCGAACCCCTAATTGCTCCTGATGGGTCGTGGTGAGTGCCTTGCATGGTAGCTTCCACCATCAGTCCGTGAATGTGATGTATAATGTACAGTGCTTTGGATAAAAGTGCTAAATAAGTACGGACCATTTACCATTTATATATCCTCATGACTTAGCCCGCTGCGGCGTTTGGGTTAAATTTAAAGTTGGTGCGCCGCAAAAAATTCTTTTAATGATTCTTTAAATGTGATCTTTTATAATTTCCCGGGGCCGGTTGTTAAAACATCATCAGGATAAAACCCGCAGTTTGGGTTGTTCAAAACTTTTGAGCAGAATCCAGATAACTTTGATCCAAAAACAGGATTATCCTGATCTCAACAGAGGTCAGGATTACAAGGCGGATTTCAGGAAGAAACTGCGGTTCAACCTAACAGCTGATCAAATAATAGAACTTTTTATTATGAAATAAACCCCTTAACAAATCCAATAACAAACACAACTAATCTAGTACCTCAACATGGGGCTCAGGTGCGTCATTAACATTGTCACAGAGAGGGACAGTCTGCCCAGTCGCAATATTATGCAGGACAATACACGCACATATTATGTTACATGCTCCCGGTGGTTCCTCTCGCAAGTAGTTATAGCATGCACACTGTCTCTTCTACCTGTTGTTCTTTACATGGCTGGCAGATCACACTGATTTACATGCTGGAAATCCGGATTTGGTGATCCTGAAAAACGTAATTTTGGATCAGGGTGATCCAGTCCTATTTTGCTTTGAACAACCGGGGTAAAAGTAAGCGGGATCACGTGATCTACCATTCTGAAAAATGGGATTCCCAAATCCGGATAGCTTTTATAAAATATTTTGAACAACTGGCCCCAGGGCTTTTATCCATGGATCCATGATATCCATGGACTTTGGTTCCTGGTGGACCAGATGAAGGATTATTAAATGCTGACTACAAATGCTACAAATTTCTTTTTGCAGTGTTTAATCATGGACAAGCAGTGAGCTCCTCTTTAGGTTGCAGAATAGTCAAGGGTGGAGAAATGTCATAGAACCTGAACATAAGACTCCATGTTTGTACAAGTGTTGTGTTTAATTTGCTGTCTCTTTTTTGTTCAAGTTGGTGTTTGGTTGGGTTTGGAAAACATACTTACTTACTTACTTAGATTTATGTGCTGAATTTACTTGGTTAGATTTAGGATTTGCTCATGGTTGTGTTTAAAATTCATTGCTTCCCAATGCAAAAACACATCATATTTTCCCAGGTGTCATGGAAACTACTGCTAGCACTGGCTTAACCTACTCAGCAGTAGGATTAACTTGAATGCTTTTAGATTTAAGTAGTTTACCTAAACTTATCTTTTATATTTGTTCTTATTGTTCTTCTTGTGTAGGTAGTATTTAATTAGCTATCTACGCTCATAAGCATGTGTTTTTAGCATGTTTATAAAAATGACACAGATCGGTGTGAGATGTCACTTTGATTAACATATGTCCCTAAATGCCTCGCATTTATGCAACTGGTAGTTTGAAAAACAGCTATTTAGTTACAGTTTTAGCCCTAAACACCTCAGAAACAAACCATGATTGCTCTGGAAGGCGTCTCATTGGTTGCAGAAATAACCATTGGAAACATTGGAAATACTTTTGAGAACGTCAAGCTGTCTTCTTTCACCTGTGTAATGTCAGTGTATGTCAAAACATATGGGCATCGAGTCACAGACTTACTGACAAGCTAGTCTGTGTATTTGTTATTTCTGGGCTGGACTACCACATTTCTTTATGTGTAATGACTCTTCTTCAGTGGAAGCAGGACCCAGTTTAGGAGGCAGATGCCCTTCAATTTTTCTTCTTTCTCGATAAGATGTACAGTTAGTGCTGGCTCAGATGAACCTGAACCATTCGATAAGCTATGATTCTACAGGCTAAAGCTCCTTGGGGCCCTCCCTGAAACACTGAACACTCTCTGTTCGCTCTTTATTTTTCTTAGTAATGCACTGTGTGTCTCCCTCTTTTTTCCTCTCCCTGTTCTTTTCTTCTACATGCATTTCTGGCTGCAGATAGAATCCCTTTAAACCTTTCCTATGATTTACTATTTTTTATAGTTGTCTCTGGGCAGGTTTCCATTTACTAGGAAACATGAATCAACCTGCAAAAAAAAGTTACTCAGACACAATTCAATTGATTACTTTAAGGTAAAAAGGCTGCATAGTATCACCAGAAGGTGACAGTATATGCTATATTGCAAGTGGCTGTATTTCAGTAGAAGAAGTTGTCCTAGCGTGGTACATATCATGTAAAAGGAATTATTAACAATTGGAGTGCATATCCACTAGAGGAAATTTGAAAGAGCTCTTTTTAAGGAATTATTTCCGTTTCTTAGAATGTCTGAATTATTATTCTATATTAGGGAAAACTTTGTTTAGGTAAGTTTGTTTGTTGCTGAAACCAGAGGCGGCTGGTAAGTCGTGCCTTTTAATCTTCCTCATGTTAGATATGATTAACAAAGTTACATTTACATTTCTCTATTAGTATCAAGCAACAAAAATCTTTTTTCTATTAACGGGTTCATTTTCCCCTTTTTATTCAGATCCATTTAACACAAATAAGAAATTAGTGAAAGCCTAGCTTCTCGTTTTTTCTTTTCTTTTTTCCCCATTGTTTTTTGACTTAATGATCCCTCATCCCATCAGTCTGGATGGATGTCCTTCATGAATCTGGTTCTGATGGACTATTTCTTTACACTGTCTCCAATAGAAATAGTTGGGCCTTTCTCTTTTTAAAGTGACTGAAATGTTTATTGTTCTTTTCACCGTTTTTATGACCTTTTGCTTTATAGTAAAAATTGAAATGAACTGTATTAGGGAAAAAAAATTATATTATATTATATTATATTATATTATATTATATTATATTATATTATATTATATTATATTATATTATATTA
>JBAMHW010000014.1:5422072-5439952 GCA_037177495.1 Rhadinocentrus ornatus | reverse complement strand
ATATTATATTATATTATATTATATTATATTATATTATATTATATTATATTATATTATATTATATTATAATTAGTCAGTCCTACATGCAACCACAAAGAAGAAACATGTACTGCCCCTCAGGGACTGTTAGTATCACAATCTTACAGGCTCTGATGGCAATGACCTGGATACACAGTACATTTTCCTTCTCATTTCTCTCATATGCACAATAAAAGAGAAAACCACTACAAAATCCTTCCAGAACAAGTGAGATGCAACTTTTTGCTCCCACGCATGTCAGCCGCCTCATAAAACTGCTCAACATGTTCTGACATTGTCACCTTTGCCTTGTTCTTCTCAAAGAGCCACTGGGAGCTCAATGTTTCTTCAGCTCGCAAAGCCTCAGCACCTTCAGAGGGGACAGACCACAGCAGAGAGGCTGTGAACGTGGTAGGATTTCGCAGTGTCTGACATCAGTTATACACAGAATGCTATTAGAGCATCATCATCCTATTTGTTGTTTATGGGATGAAGACAATAGAAAGAACAGACATGAGGAAAAATGGATTAGATAAAAACTGTTTCTGTAGAAAACAACATTTTCTGGAGATGTTATCTTAACCAGGTTCAACAAAAGAACCTGGTTGACAACCTTTTTTTTTTTTAACAGAACGATTCATTCAGGTCCATAATTTTTGGATTCTCTAATGAAGAGATAAACAGCTGCATCAATATAACTTACGAACAAAAATCTAAATAAATAATCCAAAAGTGTTTAATTTCTGTATATTGTTCATTAACACCGACACAGATGCTGGCTGTAACACATTTTGAGCCCAAAAGTATTCAACTGTCAGCCCACAACCAATAACAGGTACGCTAATAAAGAAAATCATGACATGAAGAACTAAATTTAAGATCTGCAGTTTTTAACCAGTCAACACAACCAGTTAACCTGTTCTCCTGGAAACACTGACGTCATCAACTAATTACATAAATGTAATGAGACAAACTAACGTGGAAATAAAACAGCTGTTTTATTTCATCATCTCAGCTTCTATGGTTTTAAATGTTTGGACTTCACGGTCAACCCCAGAGGGACTTGGTGGGACTAGTTGACTTAATGTGTCACACAGATGACTGAAATGTCTGAAAGCTGTTGGAAGTGTGTTGGTAATAGAAAGGGTGCCCTGACTTCCATCCTGTATTTGTTGGGTTTTAGCCCTGGTTTGGTTTGCTTCTGGCACAGTTTATAAAGAATTAAACTTGTTACAATATCCCTGCAACAGAGCCTGACACTTATAATTACCCAGTGTATCGCAATATGATACCAGGGAGGGAAAGCATTTGTGTGTGTCAACATGGACGTAAGATTTAACTCATCTCTGCTGTGAATGATACATTAATTAAAAAAATGGCTAAATAAAAACAATAATTTATCTACAAACTTGAACTCTGATGAGAGCTGGTGTCAGCCATGGATGACAAGTCAAATATTCTGTGTAGAAAGCAGGATTTTTAGATTTTATCTTCCAACATAACATTAAGGTGAACAATGGGTCAGACTTTGAAGTCAACAGCAGGAGAGCCAAGTGCAGAGTATCGACTCACTGATGGACACAGACACGAAGAGATTCGATCACTTTGGTTGTCTCTCAGGGAGGTTAAATCGGGGTGACTGCACGGCCTGTATGCTGCAGACTCAACCACAGTGCAGGCCTTCCTGTGACATGAACTACACTTATTGTTGTCATGTTAGAGGTTTTCAAAAAGCTGGGAAAACAACAAAACACGTTCAGCTATGTTACAACAACGTCTTATAATTGTATTTGTTTGGTGTCTGTCTAGAACATGCATTGCTTAGTAGTCATCTTTCAAACACACAAAAACTGAACTTATGCAACTTTAAACTTGTTCAACTTTTAGACTCTGATACAGAACAAAGAAGATGGAATCTGACTCGTAGCCTGCAGTGTTCTTTATCGGGTAATACCTTCAGCCAGCATAAAAGTTGAAATTTAAAATAGAAACATGAACATAAATTATAGAACATTTGACATATATTGTTCTTAATGGAGTAACCAGGCTACTAATAAATAAAACATGTATCATACACCCTTTGTCATTTCCCTCTGCGGCCGATGATGATGTGTGATTATATACTTAAGTTATTTACTCAGTTTTTTAAAAAACTTTTACCTTTACCTTCTATCTAGTTTTCTTAAACTTGTTTATTTTTTATTTTATAATATTTTATGGCATTTAGTGTGGACGGCAAAGTAAGACTTCCATTATTAATGTGCAAATGACTTTGAATCCTGAATTGATTAACATCAAATGGAAATTTGTAAATGTATGTAGTTTTAATTGAAGTTGATGAAAGTTTACTTGTACCACATGTACAGTTTATTTGAGCAAGAAAAATCATTTTACATGGAGTGACACAGTATAGTCTATCCTTAAAAACAATGTTTCCCAATCCTAGTTCTCAGGACACACTGCCCTGCATGTTTTGGAGGTGACCCTATTTTAACACACCTGAATGAAATGAATGGCTCGTTAACAGGCTGCAAAGAACTTGATGAGGACGTTTATTAATCTGAATCAGGTGTATTGGAACACGTCTAAGACATGCATGGCAGTGGGTCCTGAGAACCTGTATTGAGAAACACTGCTTTAATAGAATCATGTCTCATGTTACGCTAAGAAATAAAATCATGACAAAAAGAATTTGTTTTATATACAAATGAATGCAGCCCTGTGATGGACTGGTGACCTGTCCAGGTGGACCCTGCCCCTCACCTAGTAGCTGCTAGGATAGCTCCAGCCCCTGTATCCCTGCATTGGAAAAAGAAATGGATGGATAGATGAATGCCACTGAGATCATGAGACATTATCACATTTGCTCAGTATTATGTTATTATATCCATTTTCAGCAGTGATAATTCAGAACATGGTTCTGTTGTGTGACTTTAACAGAAGTGTATATCACAAGTTCCATCATGATACATTATATTATTTTGATGGATAACATTTCAATGTTTACCGATCTCACAAATTCCACCAATTAAATTCAAGAAGATGCAATGGATATGAGATTACATCACGTTTAAATAACTTCAATTAATATTTTCCTTATGTCAATTTGGATCAGTGCTTTTGGCTTGTTGATCAATCTATGTAGATTTCACTGATTGGTGCCACTTATCTTTTTGAATTGTTGATGTAGTAAAAATGAAATAAATATTAGTGATATATATATAAGATACCAGGGCTTTGAAGCTTGCATCGCTCTTCCTAAGGCTCCTGAGTAATTCAAAACACTGTGTTGGAGTAAAACACCATCTTCATTTGACCGATGACGTCTGAAGCTTTGAACATCAGCTTCACTTCTTGCTTTTTTTTATTCAAAATGCATTTAATTGGTTTAACAGATTTGAGAGGTTTCTTTAAATGTTTTCTTTAGAAATACTAAACAAGAAACAATATGTTTCTGTTTCTGTGATCAGTTGCAAAGCTGCAGCAGAAAGGCTCTCTGGGCTTTCTGAATGACCTTAACTAAAATTTCACCCTTCATCTTCTGTCATTTACATTTATTCTTTATTTTAATCTGGATTCTTGAATGATTTTTAAAGTGTGGGTGATTGAGTCTGTATATTAGTTTTTTTCTTTTTAAACAAATGTCTTACACATTTGAACAGCATCTTCTAACAATAAGTATATAATTGATTTTAATGTATAATGACGATGTAATCATTACACATTAAAATGACCAAAAACATCAGCAGAATAAAATTACCACACATTATTTTTTTGAGCTTTCATGGCTGACATAGGATTGAAACATGCAGTACTTTGGTTGCACCCTGGAGTGGTTGCTATGGCTACAGTTGGCCACCAGATGTTGCTGTTCTCAGAATGAAGCCTTGAAGCTTTGAATCTCACCTCAAAGCTTCATGAGGCATCACCTGCCCATCACTAGGAAATATGTACTGATTTTATTAATAAAAATCCCACAATAATTGTACTCATTTAGCACCGCAAACATATTGATAGTGCAATCAGTAGCAACTTGTGTTTAGATAGCGAACATTGAAAAAAAAACAAAAAACAAAATAAAACAAAAAAAACTTCAGCTTATGCATTTTGATCAGAAGCCTTACAGTTTAAATGTTCACACTATTATGAAAATATATTCTTCTTTTATTGACTCTATTCCTAGCTTTTCTTTTATCTGCTGTCACGTGTTACTTTGTTTAGTTTGGATGATCGTGTTAGTGATCTGTCGAACCCACTCAAGTACTGCAAAGTAAAACAAACATACCCTAAGGAAGGGAGTGATGTAGGCATGAAAATCCATTGGCTGGGATTTTTGACAGGGTTGTTTCTCTGCAATCTAAGATGGAGCGAAAAAATCAAGGAGCAGAAAAACTCAATGAGTGCACAGAAAGTTCAAGTACAGAAAGGGCTACATTTGTATGTGCAGCGCTCTATTTGAGAGTAAAAACACAGGTTTAAGGTGATGCAGAATATATTTACACAAAAGCAGAAACTTTTTGAGTTTAGAGGCAGTTTTTAGAGACAATATACAACATTCGAGCAAAAAACAAGGAAGTTCGCACTAAAATAAAAAAAGGTCTTGATCAAGGAGCAGTAAAATACTCCAGGGTACCCACACGATGAAGTCAAAACATGCAAACAGATGCAGTGTGTGATGAAATGAAATCGTATTGGTTGCATGGGATAAGCCTGTTTGATGCGGTAAAAAGTAGTAAAATGACTTTATTAAAATGATGCTAACTTGTTGTACATAATGTCCCACTATTAGTTAAAACAGTATAAATCTACACTTTCAACACACGTAACTCTAAAGTTAGTGCTTTTCCTTAGACTTCTTGCAATTTTAGAATAAAAACGATTTTATCATATTTGTTGAAAACTCTCAATAAGTCCTGTCAGTGATACTTGAGACAGTCTGCTTCGATAAAAGTTCCCCCTGGGACATCCTAACGTCTCAACAGCAGTTTGCATGAATCCACTGCACCCAATTCAAAACTCTTAACACCCTCAAACAGTGTCAGTCATGGCCAATTCTACAGTTGTCATATTAACACCCTGCGCTGCACTGAAATATTTAATCAAAGTCCAACTTATTCTCAAAGATATGCTTGAAAAGACAAAATCAGTAAATTAACTGTGAAAAGACGTCACATATCCTACTCGAGTCTAAGTCATAGTTTTACACACCAATTTGAGTTTTGAGTCCGTGTAATTAAATCTGACTGTGGAATGAACAAGTCAGCGCGTGATAAGAAACGCTCATGCAAAGAGATGTGTCCACATTCTCATTGTTAAGATTTTATATTTCAGGACATAACCTAAAAACATCCATGGTGCTGTACCAGGTCTTAGAATGAGATAAATACAACTCAGATTAGCAACAGTCCATGACCTACAACACCATGTCATTATTTATTTAACATAAACTAAAATGCAGAAAGATTGTGTAAAATACCATTTAGTCTAAGAAAAGATATAGAGGAAACCTTAACCTTGGCAGTGATAGATAGCTGTGAGACCCGTGACTTCTCTACTAATTAGATGCTGGTGGTTCAAGTATGAGGGGCCGTTTGAGACATTATTCAGAATTAACCTCTAACAGACACGTTAAGTAATTCCCGAATTAAACTAAAACCTCTTATATATCGTACTGAAATCATTCACACTCACACATTATAGCGAAACGTCTCATACACTATACTGAAACTGCCTCTCAAATACTATACTAATATCTCCTTTCATTCAATATACTGAAATTTCTTCTCATACAGGGTGTCAAACGAAGACCTGGACAGCACTGGACAACTTACACCTCATCTGCGTTTGGAGTGTTTTCCAGTATATGACTCACAGTGCTGTACAGGTCTTTGTTTGACAGCATTGCATATTTTAATGGCCCGAGTTATGCTAGGTGGCTAGTTAGCGTGTCCTCATTCAGACTTGCTACTGTCGGTTGTCCGGCTGCTGTCACATTAGACGGGGTTCTAATAGTCTCTGATGAGACTAGTATAGTATTGAAGAAGCCAGCTGCTTCACTGAGATTACTTCTAGTCTGCTGAGCAGATAGTACAGCATAAAGTCTTTATAAAACATTTGTCATGTTAACTTCTTCCTCTTCCGTGTGCTTAAATGCACTAAATGCTTTCACTACGTAACTTCCATTTAACTGAAATGACTTCCCTTTTCTGTAGAGGTTGTATTGTAATATGTAACTTCAATTTCACATGTGTCTGTGAGATGATTATTCTGAATAATATCTTAAACAGCACCTCATATTCAGTTTTGGCTTCCCTGTTCAGATTGTCTTCACACAGAAAACTTAACTCTGCATTTAGTAGTGCACGAGTTTATGTATGATGGCGAAAAGTGCTGCATACATAGAGCAAGAATCAATGTTTGAATTTGATTGTAAATGGGTGAATGTTCATGTAAGAGCTCTAAAAAGTCAACGTCTATAAAAATGCAGTTAATTTATTATAATAATATTTACAAGCACATAAATCAAAAGAGTGCATGAGAGCCAATTAGAGTGAGACTGAGAAAACATTAATTATCTGACAAGTAAACAAAAATGTTGTTGACCTATTTTTAACTTTGCATGGCTGAGTCTCAGGTTAGAGTACAACTGGATTTTAATTTAATTTTCAGCCTGTAAACGTCTGTTTTGACATCTTACTAATTTTGCTTCGATATGTGTATTCTGGGTAAAAAATTAAACTTATTTCCAACTTTATTTCTGAGTGCTGCAGCACAAAAAATGCAAAATGCACTGTTGTTGAAAGAAAAGATGGCATCATATTTTAAAAGCACAGTTTAAATATTGTTCCCATGATTACTGAGATATCCAAGACTGTTGTGGATCAGGTCTGCTTGGCTAAGCATGCATATATTTTTTATGAATGTATTTTAGGTTTCGGAGACCGGTCACAGATTAAATGAAGTGCAGTATGACTGATTATAGTGTATTGGTGGCTGCCTCTAAGTATGCAGCAGTTTTCTTCTTCATGAACAAAAACAATGACAACAAAATCTTTGTTTCTAATTTGAAACAAACCTGCTTTATTAGATTTTTCCTGAGGAAGGAATGATTCGTGTAAAATCTGAAGGTGAAGCTAAAATTTCCACACAGGCATGATCTTTTGCCCAGTTGTAAAGATGTTTCTTTTTAAATAGTTAAGACTCAGAGACTAAGGGTTGATGAGGATCTTTGGCCCTGATTATCAGCTGAAATAGACTTTTTTCCTTTTGCCACAATTTAAAAGCAAGAGAAAAAACACTGTAATACAGAGCAAACACTCAAAGACAGCCTTGTTCAGGGCCAAGTATGTCTGCATTCATGAGCAAAAAAATCTGAAAACAAGTGATATAAGAGGAGTGAGTGGAAATAGAGAGCGGGGAAATGATCTCCCCTGAGAGCAGAGCTGCACACAGGAAGGCTGATTTGCTAAAGAAAAAGCCAGTAAAAGACTGAAATGTGGAGAGCATAAGGAGGATGAAGAGAGGAGGAAGGGAGTTTGTGGGGCAACGATGAAGACAGACAGATAAAATCACACAAATACACTCAGCGTGAAGTTGATGTAGTTAACAGTTTTAGTATGAACACACATCTTAACATTTTAGATCCCCAGAGTCTCAAACCAGGCTTTTCCCAGTTTAACACACCTGTTTTCCTTTGTATTATTTACTGCACTTGCTACATGTCTGAAGATAAAACCAAGGGTTCACACAAAGATTGTACATCCTTGGTTGCAGTTAAAAGTTTATGAAGCTGAAATAGTGATGGCAAATACTGCTTCAAAATAGAAAATGGCTTAAAAAATATTTAACATCAGCTTAAAACAGAAACATCGATATCCATTAACGAGTACTGAAAATGCTGAATGCTGAAATTGCTGGATGCATGTCCAAGGAATGGGCTTACGGATCCTCATGAATATGCAACCTCAAACCCCACTACAACCGAATCCAGTTTCAGTATTAAGAGACCTTGTACAGCAGCTTAACACTGACCTCGCATACCTACAGGCTGCAAAAGGAATTACTAAGCTGGAGATTGAACCAAAGCTAAACTGGCTAGATGTAACTGTCTCCAGCACACATAATGGCCATTTAAAACTAGCTAAGACCAGTTATACAGCAAAAATGAGACATACTTGTGATATAGGTGTTTTACCTGAACTGGCAGCCACCATAGCATCGGTGGATGATGTAACTCTTGCAAAAGCCATGCATGGAGAAGAGACAAGCTCGCCGCAGTATTGAAACTATATGCAAATTATTTAAAAATAGTGCCCCTTCAAACCCACCCCTCCACAGCAAAGAGACTAAAACTGCTAAAACCATCTATCATGTATAGAATATTTTTCAAATATACTTTTCTTTTAATATTTTCTCAATATTTTTCTTTAGTATCAATACTTTTTCTATCAGTACATGTGATTCAATACCACGTTTCTGTTATAAGCTCAAGTTTTAATTCTTCGAAGTCAAATTTTTATATCAGCTCCAGTGTTTGCTGCTACTGTTTTTGCCCCATTAAAGTTGTCTTTTCAGTCAGTTCAAGTGCTGATTAAGACTCCTTCCCCATGTTGTTTATGTGTATGCTTTTTTCTTCTTTTTTAAACTTGTCTTTTCCAGCATCATGGCAGCAGAAAGATGGTCTGGCTTCCTTGTTGCACTGAACAAAAATGCTTTGCCTAGGGGAGTTTAATGGGAAGTACAAGGCTCCCCATGAGACTTTATTATTTTTCTTTATTTTGGTTATTGCTGAGTTACATTTTAATGCTGGACCTGACAAGAAAACAAAAACAAAGGGGGAGTGTGAGGTAGAGAGAAGGAGAGAGACTTTATAAATACAGTAACACACTATCACAGAGATATAAGCAATATATAAGCATCCTTTTCTCATATTTGTCCCCATTTTAAAGACTGACCTAAGGCCATTACACACTGGGACCATTGCAAATAAACTACACGATATTGTGAATAATTCAGAGGAGAAATATCAAAGTGTTTGTCTATGCACACCAAGTGCGATACGAAATAAATTATGAAGATTCTAAAACATATTCAGAAAGTGGGAAAAACAAACATGGATTCCACATCAGGCAATGACGAAATTGTGCTGATGCTGCCCCCAAAAAAGAAAAAATTAGTGCACTGAGCTGTACTACGACCACTTCAGGACCGACTTTCGGATCTTCATAAGATTGTCATTGTCTTTGTGATCATTGTTGCGTTAATTCTTGTCTCGCTTGTCGAACAAACACGGGTGTTGTGAGACAAATGTAATAAGACGTTCGGCCATGGTGATAAAAGTTTGAAAGAAGCAGCAGCGAGAAGTGACACTTGCAAAGCTCGCAACACCTGCTCTGGTGACACAATCAATACGCCGTCTGATTGGTCGACTGGTATGTCAGATGCGAATATTAATATAATAATTTAAAAGAAGAACAATCAACCTCAGTTCGAAAAAATAAATCTCACACAATCGCTAAAAGGAAATTATAATCTTATAATCCTAAACAAAAGTAATCCAACAGCTAGCAGATTATTTCTTTTAACTGTATCAAATATTTGAATAAGTGAGATAATTTTTGGCTTTGTTTTTTCCACCCGTACTGACAGATGCAGAGTATAGTATAAAAAATTGGTATTTTAGAGCTCAAACCATGTTTTTTTTCTAACTATCCCATGTTATAGCTTGAGGTGCTTGTATGTAATCATGGCAAGCAGTAAAATGCCTCCTTAAGTTCACAGTTGTATAAAGGGAAAGAAAAGGATGCATTTTAGCTTACACTAAGATATCAAAAATCTACTCAATAAAGTTTTTGATAAAAAAACCCAACCAGGAAGCCAGAAACCAAGAAGTAAAGGGTTTTACTCTAGCGCTGTGTTACTGACAGAATATTCCTTGGGAGTCCACATAATCAAGGACCTCTCCTGGGGCCTCATGCAGAAAGCTGGCATAGGTACAAAAACTGGCACAGGCCAAATATAGTAAACTTTTGGGATTTCTAAAAACCAAACTTGGTGGGGGAATTTTCCTACCTCCATGCAAACTCTGACATGGCGTACGCACAGAACCTGGGAAATAACGGTGAACTGCGACACCAACGGTCCAAGAATAAAATCAAGGAAATGTTGAGGTGGAGAGTCTGCTGCCAACATTTACCAGTCAGTAAAAGAAAAGCTTTGGTCATTTATTCTGAGATCCAGCAGAGTGGGACAGACTGGAGCGTCTAGAAGTGATGCAACGCTTATGAAACACACAAAAGGTGGATTTCCTTTATTTATTCTCACACAATACAATCCAATTTCCGTCAAGACAGTCTTAATTTCCCGCAACTCCTTGGCCAGATTGTGTTGCTCTGCACCTGCAGAACTTTCTCCTAGGACATGGCTACTGCGGTGTGACGTGAGTCTCTAGCCTCACCCTCTCCAATCACAGCTGCAGCACCACCGACCCAGTTGAAACACCCAGAAACTATAAAGAAATATTTAACACTAAATAAACTGCTACCAATCTCAGATGTATGTGTACATATTTATTTTATACATTAAAACAAAAGACTACATTACCAAAACAATTTACTGTAGGTTGAAGTGTCTTGCCTAAGGCCCAAAGTGGAAGGTGTTACTGTTCACTCCAGTGGGATTTGAACTTTGATCTCACGCATGACAGACGGATTGCCTACCGACTGAGATATCCAGCTGCACGTTCTGATGCCTTCCCTTCTGACACTGCGATGACAGCATCTGCTACCTGCTGCTACTATTCTGTCTTTCTGACACAAGTAATGCCCACGTCGTGCCCTGCAAATAAAACCTTTTTGCGTTTTTCAACATTGTCTATTAGAATTTCAGTCTTACACGCCGAAAAAATCAGCTTCTTCCCTCTTTTTCCCTCTCGAGCCATCATGGAAATGATGTGATGAATATTTATTATAGGGGTCTACCTGTGAATTTATAGCCACCATGTGGGCGTGGGAAGGCATTCGCTGATGTGATGACATAAAGGCTCCACTGAGAGTCATAAGGTCAACAAGATCACTGGCTGTCCCCTGCCCTTGATTTACTCATTTATTTTAATATTCTTGCATTTAATAAACCTAACATAACTTTTCCTAAATCCTTGTGTATGTTTATGTAAATGGAGTGCACAGTAATTTAGTTGCAATATTATGTGGAATACCAACTCCATAATGACTCCATAAATATTTGACTCCATACAGAATATGAAAAAATAAAATGCTATAACAATAAAATGATCTCATTTATATTCACTTGTTCATTACCAAAAACAGTACCCAGCAGAGCTGAAAGACAGAACTGAAAGTGCCACTATTTATCCAAAGTATGTTTTTGGTGATAAAGTAAGTTAATTGTGTTAGTTTTCAAGCGCCGCTCTCCTGAGGCAACAGAATGACAGCGCAAAAGACGAGACTGGAGGGAAGCCGGCAGGCGAACAATTGAGAGCAGAGTGCAAAGAGTGAATAGAAAAGAGAGAGAGGAATCAGGCAGACTGCCAAAGAGCTATACTCTCTTTGACTTCACTGCAGGCTTCAAGCTGGACTGGAAATCTAAATAATGTAATGGTGATGGCAGCTGCAAAAGAAAGAAATGATGATTTAAAAAGTGAAACAAGAGCAGGAAAGAGGAAAAGGGCCTCCAAAGGTAACAAAAGCAGCCAATAGATAAAGTCAGATGTGCAAACATCATGCTAAATCATTTACCTTGAGGGTGCAGCACCAAAGTACACAAACAAAAATAGATCACAAGGTAAGCTTGAGCCCTGTTATGTTTTTACTATGCCTCACCTGGCCACTGCCACATCACATTTATCCATCCTGCCATCCATCCATCAGACAAGAGGCTGAATACACCCTGAACAGTTAATGTGTAATATTGACTTTTGATATTGTTAAACTCTTTATCACAGCAGGTTTTCATTCAGGTGAAAGATCTGTTAGCTGCCTGCCTCTATTTTTATTTCCTAACTCTTGCTGCGTGCCTCCTGCAGACTCTGCCTTGTTGTTTCTTTTTTATGGGAATTCTTACAAATTCATTATCAATGTGTGTTAGCTAGTTGCTAACAATGCTAGTTGCATTTTACAAAATTTAGATCCACTAGTCCATGTTGACGATATAAATCCTATTTTAAGTAGTTAAAATGTCTTCCTTCTAATCTATGTGGTTTTATCTAAGGGCTTTTAAAGTTTTAAAAGTTATTTTTGGTTTGTTTAAACCTAATAAATTTCTTAATATTTAATCTAAAATCCAATTTCTACCCACATCGTGGAGGGAATGCTTCTCACGGGACAGGGAACACTGGCTGGGAACAACTTCTTTACCACTCCTACAGGCAGCAAGAAGGAAATCTAAACCTTTGCACATATTGGTTGCTCCTTTAAAAGTAAAAAATAAAACAAAAAAAATCCTTGTTCACTTTTCACTGTTTCTCCTTGGTAATTCATACATAGCAAAGACCTAGCACATAGCAGGGTAGTCCCCCCCTCAGTTTATGATCAAACATTTCATATACCATATTTTGGGTTTAATGTACGTACATATCAGGGTGGGCCCATTTCATCGCGGCTACCCCCTCCCTTTCTGGTTTAGAGGCATATAAAAAAGGGGCATGTAAAAAAACTTTAATCCCCAACGATGCTGCTTCACTTTCATAAGTGACACCAAAGTGCGACAAAGGCACAAGTTGAAAAGGCATGATATCGATGCTTTCTTTAAAAACCACAAAATCCTCCCAACTAGGGGTGGATGTTGAACTTATACTTGCAGTGCTTTTAACCACAAGTTTAACACTCAAATAAGGCATTTTAAATCTTTTGGGGGTTATGCTTATCCAATAACACAAAGACATTTTGCCACTTCCTGGTTGGTTTGGCTTAAAAAAAAAAATCACAGTCAAGACTAAAATACATTCTTTATTAGACCACCATCACCTTAAAGTCACACTATGAGACTTTCCGACGTCAAAACTCTGTGTTCCTGGCTCATATGACATTTATTATCTACACCCAGCAGCCTCCTGAGGTTGAGAAACCGAACTTCACAACTTTTGCTTACTAATGCATAATGTTGCAGCTGAGTTTTACTTTACGCACCATGTCACGGATATCAACACGGCAGTTATTTCAAACGTGGACAGTGACTGATACAGAAAATAAAAGTAAGAGGACATTGTTGGAGGAAGAGAAAGGGACAGTGCAAGAGGTTAGACAGGAGTCAACATAGGAATGATGTTTAATGTCTGGAAAGAGCTACAGGTTGGGTGTTAAATGGATGCGGAATTAGTTGTTTTAAGTCCAGTAGTGGTACTTTAATGGATGGCCTTTATATTCTTAACATGTAGTTGCTGTAACAACCACTGGAGGACACAAATTGCTTTAACACAAATAGAAATTCTTATTGCCTACTAACAATCCAGGGGGTCATTTTTGGAAAGAGGACAGTCCATTTCTATTGGAACTCCCATGAAACTGAATGCAATGATGTTATAAGGCTTCATCTAGAACTTCACATTAACTTTGCTCAAATTCAAAATTTTATAAAGTGCCACACTGGACAAAAAATTGGTGCACGCCCCTTAGTGCAGGTGAAGTCAATATGTTTCTGCACTAAATCTGTTAGAAATCTCCGTCCAGGAGATTTTTCCGTCTAACCTAATCAGCAACATATTCATCCAAGCATGCCTCTGAGAGGAATATTATACATGAGAGCAACAGCAGTCATTAAGACAAGCAAGTTGAGCTTACTCTACAGAACAAACACTCTCATCACATAATGATACAACAGGCAAATGAGGCGCAATCACTAGGATTATCACCTGTAAAAAATACTTGAAAAGTATTTTATGTCAAATTATGCAGTATTTCTATCTGCTGCCCTAGTGTTCCACTTGTAAAACTGCCACTCCTGCTATGATTATCTAAATGTTAGGAAAAAAAGAACCATAAGCCCAAGAACAACAAAGGACAAGGAGTCAAAACACAAGAGGAAAAACAAGAGGATATTGATATTACCGATTAACTTCAGCAGCTTAGTTTTTATAAAACAGTAAACAATCCAAAAAGGATAAAGGGTGAGATGAGGATAACCCCTGACACTGAGATCTTATCGTATAAATTGGAACACCATCTATTTTTGCCTTTTTACAAATATTACTGAGAAACCATGCTAAATGCTAAATGACTTTTATGCATGATTTGAGGTCACAAAGCCACACCGCAACCAGAGGAGCACACTCTGGATAACATCAGTGTGTGTGAGGAAAGTCCTGTCTCGCATTAACCTGGGCCGGATAGCATACCTGGACAGGTCCTTAGAGACTGTGAATCAGCTGAAAGATGTTTTTACAGACATCTTTAACATGTCTCTGCAACAGACTGTCATCCCCAAGTACCTCTAATCTACCACCATCATCACCATGCCAAAGAAGTTCCCTGTATCCTACCTAAGTGACTACCACCCCATTGCTCTGACCCATAATTATGAAGTGCTCTGAGAGGCTTGTCATTCAACATACTAGAACCCTCTTTCCATCTAGCATAGAACCCCATCAGTATGTATACCATGCAGACAGATCCACTGAGGACACTGTATCCAACTGCATTGCACGTCGCCTTCACACATTTGGAACAAATGAATATACACATCAGGATACTGTTTATTGATGTTCGCTTCACAATCAACATAATTATCCCTAAATAACTCATAGCGAAGCTGGGAATACTGGGGTTCAACACACCTCTCTCCAACTGGATCCTGGACTTTTTTACAGGCAGGCCTCCGTCAGTGAGAAGGAGAACCTCCAGCCTTATTCCTGAAAAGGTTACAGGAACTTAAAAACTTTCTTACAGTGGGAACACAGCTAATGAGCACAGGCTCCCCCCAGGGATGTGTGCTAAACCCACTCCTTTTCACACTGCAACCTCTCCTTAAATGTGAAGAAAACCAAAGAGAACGTCTTGGGTTTCATAAGCAGCAGTGAGCACTCACCCTTGACCATTAACACCAATGGTTTTATCAAAAAAGCCCATCAGCACCTTTGCTTCTGCAGAGACTGAAAAAGGCCAAATCCCTTCTACAGATCATAACAGCTTCCTACTGAAGGACAATAGAAAGCATCATGACTCACTGCATCCCTCTCTGGTACGGTAGCGATTCTGCTGCAGACAGAAAATCTCTGCAGCGAGTAGTGAGGGCAGCAGGAAAGATCATTGGTGCCCCTCCCCATGCTCTAGCTGACATTTATAGAGGTTGATGTGTCAGAAAGGCAACAAACATCCCGATGGACTGGACCCCTCTCATCTATCTCATTGTCTGTTTGTGCTGCTATAGAAGACTTCAGAGCATACGGCCAGGACAGCCAGGCTGTGCAACAGTTTCTTCCCTCAGGCTATCAGAGAAATGAATTAACTGCAATACTGCCCTCAGTCCCCCTGGTTAGCACTCGTGTCATTGTTACGCTGTTTGCACAAACACAATTTGAGGGCATGGAAGCCTTCAAGATGAAACCACTGACCTGGGATTTTGCAGGAAAAAGCCAAGTTAAACCTTTCACATGACATTATCTGAAGCGCGTTTGTTATGACTGTATTATTAAAAGTGAGTGTAACTGAGAGGCAGAACACTAATGCGGGTTTTACTGTACTTTACTGTACTTGGATTTTTGTCAGAAATTTGTGTTTTTGGTCCACAAACAGATGTTGGGAAATGAAGGATCATTTTATAATCAGGGTTGTCGGATATTTGGTTCAAAACAAAATTAAAGCCAGGATATGATATGATATGGAAACAAAGTTTGATATAAAAAAAAAATACAATTAAAAACTTTTCTCTGTTCTTTCTGATTTATCGCTGATGCAAAAAGGTCAGTTTTTGATCTGAAAACAACACAAACTGGTGAGAGACATAATTGCAATGTCATCTCAAGCTCCTTTACAGTACAAATCCTTCAGCTCGCCCACTGAGTCAGGCTTTTGTCACTCACTCATTGTATTTCCTTGCCACTCTTCTGAGACGGGCGCTGATGCCCTTTTGATTCCTGTGACCAGATGCAGTCACTTGTCAACTTGACTTTTCCTCTGTTTTCTGTGTGCCTTTTGGATTTTGACATCAACAGCTGTGACGATGATGCCAGAACCAAGACTAGTGTGACAGTTTTGTCTCTGAAGACTAACAAACTCCAGAATAATTAAATAATGGAATAAAAGCAGCCTGGTGGCAACATACCAACTCATACTGTGTCTTACTTTTATCAGTCTAATGCTTTATCTGTCACTAGACACTACTGTTAAATTAAAATGTAAAGAAATAAAATGTATCTAATTAAAAATAAAATGATCAAACTGGTGAAAGTCAGTTCTCTGTAAAATCCATGATAAAGTGTTTGTTTATTAAAGGTTTTGTGCAACTTCTTTAATTAGTCATGTTTGGTTTTAGAAGCTGCAGGAACACAAGAGGCCAGAGGCCAGGTTGGACCTTTATTTGGGGGGACAGCTCTGTGTGTGAAGAAAGTTTTGCTTCAGAAAAGAGGTGAAATTTTTTCTTGTTTTTGAGTATGCAGCTTTGCTTGCGTAGGAGGAGCTGCGAGTATGGGGTTGGACCCGCTTTAACTTCAGAGCTGCCTGACAATCAGCAACAATACTCAGGCTGACTGTGGTAAAGAAAATATCCCCACACCATTAAACCACCACTAGGACCCTGATCTACAAGGATCCATGTTTTCATATTTCCACCAAATTCTGATCCTAACACCTGAATGTGGAGCTGAAATGGAGACTCATCAGACCAGCAACGTGACCTCATCTTCTATTACCCAGTGTTGGTGAGTGTGAGTGAATTGTAACCTCAGACCGGTGTGGTCTTCTGCTGCTGTCTCCCATCTGCTTCAAGGTTGGACGTGTTGTGTGTTCAGAGATGCTATTCTGCAGACCTTGGTTGGAACCAGTGCTTATTTGACTTCATGTTGTCCTGCTATCATCTCCAGCCAGTTTGCCCATTCTCCTCTGACCTCTGACATCAACAAGACATTCTGGTCTAGACAACTGCTGCTCACTGGATATTTTCTCTTCTTCAGACCATTCTCTGTAAACCCTAGAGATGGTTGTGTGTGAAAATTCCAGTAGATCAGCAGTTTCTGAAATACTCATGTCTACATGATTAAATATATTGGGTTGCTGCCATGTGATTGGCTGATTAGATATTTATGTTACTGTGGACCTAGAAAAGTGACCAGTAAGTGCGTATTTCTTTCACAATGTGGATTAAAAATTCTAATTTACACCAAAGCCCTCAGCAGCATTAGAGTTAGCTCCACATTAACCTGTCACGGTCATAAAAAACTCACATAAAGTCATCATCATAGCTGAGACTAAACTAATTATACATGCAGTTACTCAATTCATGATACCAGTAGAGTTTAATTAATTAAAGACCCTCTTCAACACCCTCACTAATTTCTTTGCTGCTGAACAGTTGCTGAACTCCTCTTGTTTTCCATTCACTTTATAGTAATGTGATATCACCTTAAGTTTTAATTTCAAAGGATTTTTCATCATGTTTCATTTACGTCTTGGCTCGAACAATTCCATAGCGGAGGGAAAATCACAGGAGAGAAAGGTGAGAAAATTACATCACACAAAGGCTAAAAAGCAAAGCAAGTAAGAAATGGGTGTCTCACTTGAAAATGCCTTGACAGATTCATCAAAGTTTTATTTGACAAAAAGTATAGAAGCCATAATTGTCATGATCTCACGGGGTTATTTCCGGGTTTTTGTCATGTTTGGTTTCTGTTTAGTTCATGGGTTAGGTTTTTTG
>JBAMHW010000014.1:5387976-5414518 GCA_037177495.1 Rhadinocentrus ornatus | reverse complement strand
ATATATGTATATGTATATATATATGTATATATATATGTATATATATATGTATATGTATATATATATGTATATGTATATATATATGTATATATATATTTTATTATTATTTTATTGCTTTTTATGTTTCACTAAGAAAAGAAAGACTAAGAAAAGACTAAGAATCATGTTGAAAATAGTCTAAAATTTCCACTTTCAGTATAAAAACCCTACATATGTATATACTTATACTTATATATATATATATATATATATATATATATATATATAATGTGTGTGTGTGTGTGTGCAGCAAGCTACGATAATGTGATATGATGCTCTGCAACATGCAAACTGATTATAAATTGAACATCATATTCATCTCATGTAGATAACATAATAACAATGTTATCTTATTTAAAATTAGGTCAAAAGTCAGTTTCTCTGCATGTAAATGTAGGCCTTGCTGTTTATTGGATTTCTTTAATAAGATTTTCACCTTTTCATATCAGATTACTGCCTATGCCTATGAATTATTCCATACTTAGTTGTTATCATTATTACCAAAACATGTAATTTAACACCAACACCAGTCTTTTCACACAAGGTAAAATGAAAGCTTCAAAAGCATAAAAAGTAATAAGATCAGCACAAGCAATCACTATTCAAATTGACTAATTTTCTTTATACTAAACAATGGAATTGTTTTTTAAATTTTCCATGCAGATTAACTTTAACCTTTTAAAATGAATGTAGGGACATTGAGAACAAAAGGAGACCTTATCTGAATTGTCTGTGCTTAAGGATTTCCAATTTTGTTTTGCTTCATCTTATCTTAGTTGACCTTTGCAGAGATAATGTTTCCATATTGTACTATGAGTTGATGGGGTTTGGAGCTACAGTTGCATTATTTCAAAGTCTTACTCATATTCATTCTAAAAAAATTTTTTTAGCTGGGCTTGAAACTTTTAATTTTTGTCATGTGCAAACCTCATTTATAATTCACCAGTAAACTGATATTTACACATCTTAATGTTCTTTTCACTATGACTAAGAGTATTCGAAAACAGACCTTTTGAAATACTAATTTTTTATGGATATGCAGGGATATTTTTTTTATTTGTCGATTGATAAAAATCCAATTATTAAGGTTAAAGGACTTTAAACAAATTGAAGTGAAACACCCTCATTCGCCTTTAAGTTCTAAGTTTTGGCTTTTCATTTAGAAGCTCCTTAGAGCCTTCTGACAACTTTAAAAAGCTTTAAGATTCATTAAAGTGAGATTTTTATCAGAAAGAGAAAGTAACTTAGATGCCAGACTAAAATGTCCTTAGTTGTGGTCACCAACTCCTGCCCTTGAGATCTACCATCCTGCAGGTTTTAATGTTTCCCTGCTGCAACGCACCTGACTCAAATCAATGGCTCATTAACAGGCTGGTGCAGAAGTTGACAAAAAGGGTTGGACGAACATTTTCATTTACTCAGGTGTGTTGTACCAGAAAAACACTAAAACCAACAGGATGTAGGATCTCGAGGAATGGATTCGGTGGCCACTCTCCTGAGTGATGTAAATTAAATACAAGATTCGTCATTTTACTCTGATTTAAATTTGTTAAAGAGCAGATTTATATGTGAAAAAATATGTTCACTTACATATGAGAGAGATTACTTCTCATTTAAACCCTGACAATACTAAGTCAAAATAAGTGACAGGAAAGGAATGAGGAGATGAGCTTACATATCTTCACTCCAGGCCTATTTTCTAGCTGTGTGTCATGCTTTCCATATATTATTTTCCACATACTTCAGCTAAAAAAACAACATTTCTGCTAACCAGAGCTACAGTATACAGTCACCAAAGTGGGATGAGCGGCAATTTTTTTAATCCTACTGGTGGGGTTCATTAGTTTTGTCTCTTTTCCTTTCAGACAAACACCAAAGTCCTGCATAAATAAAGTGGAAAAACAGGGAAAAAAGTTCGTTGTTTTTTGTATTTCGTGCAGCGATATTTCATAGGCAGATTTAAAAAGACATTCCTTCCTCAGCTGCTCATCTCAAACCTTTTTCTGTTGAAAATCTCCGATGATGTAAATGCTTTTCAGAAGCACTTCTCGTTGCTTTGCTCATGTCAGGTAGGATTGGGATTTTCACCTCTGACTCTAGTTCACTGTGATGGAATATCCTGCAGTAGTGCAAGATCTGTTTCCCAAAATTCCCAAAATCAAATCCAACAGGAGCGAAAACAGAAAAAAAGGCTGCAGATACAAACATTATGCATCCCTTTCATTATTCACATACTCATGAGCACAACATCTGTAATTAGCTTGTGTGAGATGTGAGGCTATTATTCTAATTAGATGTTCTAATTAGTCCCAAATGCTGTAGCCAGGCTGGTATTTGGAGGTGATGTGGACTGCATACTGCATGTCTGAGTATTCACCACAGCTTGGTGGGATTTTCCAAAAAGTGTGCTGCAAATATTCACCTGCAGGTGATGCAAAATATTCACAGAATCCAACTTTACAAAGCCAACTAATAACACCTCACATTCAAACAGAACCTAACCTCTTTTATTTAGGACGCTCTTTAAGAGCTCAATGGCATCACTGTTCTCCATTCAGGTGCTCTACTGTCCTTGTACTCCAATCTTTTGGTTCTATCAGCACAGTATTGTTGGCTCTTTGAAGATGTTGTAGCAGTCTCATTTCAGACTGTTTACTTACTAATTATTTGTTCATAGTGTCATGATCAGGACTATAAATTACAATCCTCCAACCCACCAAATGCAAGTAAAATTACTTTGTTGGGTATAAATGAAAACTTACTGGTCAGTTTGTTATGTGATGGGTGAAATAAGTCATTTTGGTTATTCATCCTTGCATTGCTTTAAATTTCCCATGTACTCTGTTTAATGACATATCACACCCACACACTTGCTAAGCGGCAACCTCTGGTGGTGAAATGTGAAGCCTATGCATAGGTGCAAAAAATTGAGCAAATCCCCACAGACTCCTATGTTAAAAAGACCAACTTCACAGCAGAAATAAACATGTTAAAGCCAGGTACAAAAATTTTTAGGATGAATTTTAGGATGAATAGGTCACGTTTATCTTCATGACAACTGCGGGGGGGTTTCTAACTCATCCGTTTGGCTGTTATTTAATCTTGAAATTCTGCATTATTGGGGGTGTATCCTTTTGATTGACAGGTATCCAATATCCACGGTAAGAAGGGAGAGTAGCACAAACGCAATTTTTGAGCCGCCTAACAGTGCGCCTTAGATTTAGCTCACCTACCTTCATTAACCAGTCAGCTCACGTTAGATCCGAGTCGGCTCTGTTAGCTCTTAGCTACAGGCAGCTCAGAGTTTGATAGACATCAATCAAAGGAAGGAAAATAAGGGACGGTTTTGATGATAGAAGACAAGGTGAAACTAAGAATATGATGTGGCTTTTGGATCATGAGTGGCTTGCACTTGACCAAGATTAAAAGAGTAATGGACTCTAAGGACTGCTGCAGTAACACAAAAGCAAAATAAATAAATAAATAAATCTGAACTCTGAACTGAAAGAATGTTGTTTGGCAAGAAAAGTCAATAATACTATTTAAAGGAATTTGTTTTATGTAGAAATACATTTTATAATGAGGCTTATTTTTCCACTCAAATTGTGTAGTGTATATTCTGATTGGCTGGAAATTTTAGAAATCTTTTGGCTGGTGATCAAAAAGTTCAATTAGAGTCCTTCTGTCCCGTCCAGTCATTCCACCACCGTCATCACTTCCCTGATCCTTCATACCTGTCCCTGATCCTCACTCCAATCAACCCGAGTACTCACCTGTTTCCTATCCCCCGTCTGGCTACATAAAACCAGCTCCACAGTCATTCCTGGTCGGACTTCACCTACGCACCCAAAATGACTCATTCCCTATTCCTTCCTGTCTTCCTTGTTTACAGCACCAGTAAGATCCTGTTTCAGTTCTCAACCATGTAATAAAGAGACGTTATCCTGCTCTTCTGTCTCTCTCCGGAGTCCTTGTGTAACACCTTCTTACAATAGTGAGATAAAAAGTTCTGATATGACGGTGTTGCTTATTCTTTTGCTTTTCTTATCACTTCTAAAACTGGATGAATATTCTTTTAACTAAACACTAAACACATGGGGCTCACACTCGCATGGCAATCAACATGTTAAAGTCACTAATCATTGCCTACCTCTTTATGGACTTAAAACTGTTTGTTGTTGTTTTTTTAGAGGCAAATGTAGGTGTGTAACAATTCACACCTGAAATAATGTAACAATTATTTGTATGTCAAACTGCTGTTTTTTTTTTAACAATGTAGATTAACATAGAAATTACACCTGTTGAAGTTGGACTGCATTGGCATTAAGGAGAAATCTGGAACTAAAAATGGGTCAGAATCAGGTTTTACGGTACCTCACAACACATGGTCTAAAGAAGACTCCATTTTCTGAAGCCCAGTCCAGTTTTCTCTCGGGCAATATAAATTATAGTATGATTAAAGTTTTTTGAGGAATCTTGGTCCAATCATGTCAAAAGGTTGCTGTATACCCAGCCCAGTCTCATTCCAGACACATCACAACCCCATTACATCAGACAGCACCCCCCTGGGCACACTTAAGCAATCTTTGGGAACATGCAGGGTTATAGTAGTGGGAGACTGATTTTAAGCCAAATCATGATCTTTCCTAACTTGAATTTGTTATGGTGCCTAACCCAGTAACAGAGAAAGCCTGTTTAAGCCCATATAAGGGAGGTTCTTTCTGTAACATAATTAACCTTAAATTAATATGAAATGAAAAATGCTTTCTCAATCCCTGAAGGAGAATTTGAAAAATACTCAACATGATGATGATGATCAAGATGGTCAGATCAGCAAAAGCAACACAAGTTCAGACTGACCAATAACGGAATACCAGGAAAAACGTTTTACTGAATTACATAAAGCCAGTAAGTTTTTCACATGAACCTACAAGATTAAAGGTGCTTGGATTAAAGGTGTCACAAATAGTTTATTAGAAACTTATTAAACAAAGAAAAAAAATCTAACATAGCTTTTTCTGACCCTTTGCTCATACCACAACTTTGTCTCGTGAGAGTTCATGCAAGCTTTTGACTAATGTTAATGAGGTGCGTGCTGATTGGCCGCAGGAAGGTCAGAGTCGGAAGGGAGGCTGGCCCAGCGCATGCACAATGCGTCAGACTTAGTAATGGCGTGTGAACCTGACCGAGTAGCAGCTTATGGAAATCAGCAATTTATGTTTGAACCAGACTCCGAGCCTGAGAGTGAAGATACAGAGATGGTAGCAGAAGCCTGTTTACAGCAAAATAAAAACACGGGGCTCATTTGTACATTGCAGGGGGTTAAACTTTTAGGTTTGTCCTTTAGCATTAGCGTTAGCTGCGTCAGCTTAACTCACGGTTGACATCTTCAAACAACTTGTTATGGCGACTGCAGCAGGCTGAGCAGGTGATTTTAGGTGTGGAAGAGGGCCTGGCTTATTCCTGTGATGACAAAATCACAGGAGCAAATTAAAATCACGTGTTTGTGAGTGTTTACCCTTGTTAGCTGTTATGCTGTGAACAAAGGGCCCAGACAGAATAACTCAACCGTCTTCAAAAGAAAGGCTTTCAGGGAAGTTAACACTTCGGTCTAACACCAATACACATGTTTTAACTTGAAAAAGTGCAATTTCTAGGTGATGACTCCTTTATAGTATCTCGCTTACGGTGTCGAGACGTCTTCTTCTATTTTTGTTAAGAATAAAATTATTTTAATTTAATTTTCTATACCGCTTAGTCCAATTAAGGGTTGTGGGGAAGCTGGAGCTTATCCCAGCCTATAAGAACAAGAAACTGAGTAAATGGGTCTGCATCATATTTCACCTCTGCCTCCTCATTAATAGCCAGCTAGCATTTTACAAACATGATCCAAAAGCACGATAGTTAGGGACAATACTAGCTTTTTAGAATCCATTAGTTGACAGTGGTATTTAAAATATTAACCAAAACAGACCAGTACCAATTAAGACTTTTGTTTAGGGTGAAAATGGTGTGGACCACATGAACCCCTGTATATGACAACAAGCTTTATTTCCTCTGCAAGTACCTTGGTATTGCAAAGTAAGGAACTATTGCTCCTGATCCTGATAATATGCATATGAATGTGAGAGTTCATGCTGATCTATGTTTAGGATTGTAGGATTTTGTCTGTGCTGGCTTTGGATAAGTGAGTCTTATTGGTATTAGGGGGAGCATTTTAATTTTGTCATTTGGAAAGTGATACAGAAACTTAGAGGATAAGAATCGTGACTGTTTTTGAATTTCTATCTATCACTTATATCAAAGAATCTTGAGCTTTAAGATGAATCTGATGCAACACCATGAAAGAATTGACAGTCTCCACAGTTTGTATGAATTTGAAAGAGCATGTAAGTGCTGAATTCCATTATTAAACTTAAGTTCACACTTCTGACAATACCTCTGTCTGGATAACTAACCCCACCTTATTTCCTTTCAGACTAATATCTGGATTTAACTGTTTAGATAGAAGCAGCCCTGTGTAGAAGTGTGTGGGTTCAGCTCAATCTGATGTTACTGTCAGAGACACATGAAATAACCTCATTAAAAAGCATAATTTTCAGGATGTGTAACATCTTAAAACTACAAGTTAATGTTTCAGAAACTCTGCCAATATTAGACATAGTTTAAGAAAGATGAGATAAGTAATCATTTTTTCTGTGACAAATAAATTAGGTTTGGCAGCATTGTTTTATAGACAAGTATCTTTAAGTTTCTCTCACCGCATTTCAGTTTAGCATTTCCACCAAATTGAGGTCCACATCTCTTCTGACCAAAACTTTGGCCGATGGTCTCACATTGGACTCTAGAATACTAGATTAACAGAGAAGCACATGATCAACTCAGTGACTATCAGATGTCCAGGTCCTGTGGCTGCAGAACAAGCCCAAATAATCAGCCCTCCACCCCCGTGCTTGACAGTTGGTATGAAGGCAGATGTTTGTTTGTTTGTTTGCTTTTTTTCCCCAACATGCTGTCGTGCATTATAATTAAATAATTCTACTTTGGCTTTACCTGTTCAAAATAAATTTCTTTTAGTTTATCCTACAAATAATATGTTGTTTATAGGCAGAAGAGGCCTTCTCCTGAAAGTTCTCCAACCAAGCTTCACACAACCATACATGTTCAGTGTTGATCTAATTATACTATCATGAACTTCAACATTTATATTATATATTGACTCTCTTTTTCTGGAAATTACTTAAAGATTAAATTAGTAGTTTTTCCCATAATCTATGCATCCTTCTGGATAACTCATTAATTAAACTGAATTTCAAAAGAGCAGTAGGCTTCAGTCTACAGACAATAACCATAACTGCTCCTTTATTCTTAAATGAAAGGCAGCTTGTGTTGCTCTAATTTCTGTACAGATGGAGAAAAAATGGGAAAATGTAAAGGCAGAGTATGTTTCTGGGTCACTGAGAAAGAAATAAAAGGAGCAATTAAAATGATACATACTGCAATAGAGGAGAACTAAAAGATAAAGAAAATGGTTGTTGGGGCAAATCAAGTCAAAATATTCTTTACTTTTTCAGAAGAAAACAAAATCTAACTTTAACAGCTGAAAATGAATGAACTGCAGAGACAGATAAAAGATAGATAAATTCTAAATTGAGGGAAACAGTGCTGGTGTAAAAATAAATTAACAAAGTAATAATGTGAGATTATAAAAGATGCTGCATTCAGTGTAGAGATACCAAGGTGATAAAAGACATGTACAGAACATGAATGGATCAGCTCCAACAAAACATCAGCCAATATTAACATATACAGTTTTTCATTGCATTTTCATAGCACTGAGATGGCTGAACATGTGAGAAAGTAGCTGATGAGTTTTGTGTTCAGTGTACTTGACTGAAAAGTGAGTTTTCTCCCCAGAGACTGAAGCCGTCGTGCTCAGACCAAATTACAGCATGCCACAGCCGTGTGTCATCATAAGCCTTAATTATTCCAAATTAATTATCCACTGCTGTCAGGAGTAATTAGAAAAACTTTTATAAGTAAAGAACGACTGACAGACATGACATGAGAGAGCTGATGACTCTTTAGTTATAAGATTCTTGAAGATTAATGGCAGCAATCACCACTGACCATCTGTTCTTTCACTGAGAATAGTAATCATGTACTTTTTATTTATTCACGCACTTTCTGTTTCAAGAATTGTTTGGAATGTAGTTAAGTGTTTTAGAGATGTTTAAAGATCTTTAGCATTAAATTCAAGAGATGAAATGCTGTAAAGATGCTTTAATGTCAGTGCGAAATTAGTAAAAGTAAAAGTTTGACTAATTTTAATTTTATATATCACAGTCCTTTTAGATATTTATTGTTGTTTGAGTGATTGTGCACTGACTGATTGTTCTTTACTGCTTGCTGTACAACAAATTACCCTTACGGGATAAAAAAAATCCTTGATGAGTGATCCTTGGAGATGTGTAAGTTTTGTATTTCCATAATAAAACTGGTCCTAAATCTCAACCATCTAATCTAACCAAGTAATTTAAACTTAAAGTTTAATTGGCTGCCTAAATATCAAGTATTACTTACCCTTATAAATTAATCATTTATTAATTCATCGATTAATGATATTTCAACTATGACTGAGAAGGTCAAACAAAAAAAAAGGGAACCTAATTTTGGTCTCATGGCCTTCACAAGATCCAAATGTGGTGACTTCCTGTTGAACATGTGACTTCTAAGATGATTTGTCATCCGATCAATGTGCAGGACATTTTGCTTCATTATATCAAATATTTTGCACCTCGTTTCATGCACATTTTTAAAGCATTTGGTGAAATTGAAAATCTAAAATAAAAAATAGTTTCCTTCTTTGCTTTTCATCTTCATTGATTCATTCATTTTCTGTAACATGTTGTCCAATTAAGGGTTGCGGGGAAGCTGAAGAATATCCCAGCAAATAGTAGGAAAAAGGCAGGGTACACCCTGGACTGGTCGCAAGTCCATCGCAGGGCACTTTTCATATTTTTTTTAGGATTTTATTGCAGCAAAGTTATTTTGCTCATCTAAAATAAATAGGAAAATATGTCCTTCCACAACGACCTCATCTTTCCTTTCCCCCTTGTATCAACTAACCGGCCTCTTATTCCTTTCAACTACGTTTATTTTGGATTTTTTTCCTCTCACATTGACCTTCTGCTCTGTTGTCTCACATCTGGCTAACAGAGCCTGATAATGGCTCTACCCTTTTGTTTGCATGTATTTCATTTAGCGCGACAGAGAGAGGGAAGTTGGCTGAGGGTTTATGCGGTTGCCTGCTGCTGTTGCTGCTCTTTTTCCTTTTTTTTTTTTAGCTCCTTTGTGCTTTACTCTGCCGCTCAGGGACACACACACACACCCACACACACACCCACACACACAAAAAAAGTCTCCTCTATCTCATGCAGTTGAGCACAAATGGATGAGCACAACACGAGCAATTTTCCACTTGGGACTCTATCTCGCCTTTCTTTGAGGCACTTTCTGCTTTTTCCTTCCTCATTCTCTCTTCTATCAAGAAAGGAATTAGAGGTTATTTTTGCTCAGGGCGATTGACTGCTTCATCAAGGCGATCATGAAACCAGCATAGAAGGAGTTTCTTTGTTGTATAACACTTGTTACACTCGCCCTACTTCTCAGGGTAAAATGAAAGCTCATATTATTAAAGCCTAAGCTGGGTCCACAGCCTGTCAGAAGTCCTTATCTTTAATAGAAGAGGACTCCAGAGCAACATAAAACTGTTCCCTCAGCTGTGTTTTATCTATTTAACTTCTTCTGCCCCTGTCAATCATTCCATAATCTCATTACCTACTATGTATAAACACTCTGCTGGGGACTTGAAGTTGCAATGTCAGTCCGAGTCGGAGAGGCATAAACCATGATCAAGTCAATTTAAGTGCACAATAAAAACACAAATTTGTTTTAGTTAGCCTGAGGGTTTTTATCCCTGATGCTGACCACATCACAGAGTGCTGCGGTTGCAGCCTGGTGGAGCTGACCCTGCTGGAGGTGGTGAAAAAGTAGGTCTTAACGGTGTAGACAGCAGCGACACAAACTCTTCTTCTTCTTGGTTAATTTCAGAGTAGGACATCAGTTCTGTTGCATTAATATTATGCTTATGCTTATTAGGCTTATTTATGCTTCATTATGTAAGTAAATAGAGACATCCATTTCAAACATTGCCATACGTCGCCGTCCTCATATTTTCATGCATGTTTTGTGTTGCCACGGGTGTTAAGTCAGTTCCTCCACTAGAGGGCAAAGCTAAATTCAGAGTTCTCTTCCATGATTCGATGTCAGTGGTGGACACCGCTTGGCGGCGGTAATGCGTCGCTATAAAGTTTTTTCCAACCGCTCAATACACCTTAAACGCTCGTGTATCCTTTGTTTAAAAGCTTGCGCAATTTATACAGTCGTTGTCCTCGTCTTAATTTTTCTCCTTTTTGTTCTTCCTGATCATCTTTGTTTGTTTCTTTCGCAGGTCACATGTCAGTTTTTCTGCTCAGCACTGCCCCCGCAATTTCCGGTGGTATTGCTCCGTCTTCAGCTTCAAGCGACGGATAGCTAAGCTCCCTGAAAACAGAGCAAATTATGTGCGTAGCTGATGCAGGAGACGGACATAGAGAATATTTAAACAATAAACTGTATATAAAAGATGGACAGAGCCTCCGTGACGTCACCCGCAGGTTTCTGAAGAGCTGAAATGAAAGTCATTGGGTTCTTACCATCGCCATCTTGGCAGCGTGACGTGACGTGCGTCCTGGAAAATCCAAACATCAGCAAAGAGGTGGAGCTAAGAAGGGGACTGTTAAGGTGGGGGCGGATGATTGACACCTATTAAACTTCGAGCTGCCTGTAGCTAAGAGCTAGCCGAGCTAACTGAGCTAGCCTGAAGTTAACGGTAGCTAACCAACAAATGGAGGTAAGCGGGCTAAAGCTAGGGCACACTGTTAGCCGGCTAAAAACCACGGTTGTGCTACACTCTTTCTTCTTGCGGTGGATATTGGAAATCTGTCAATCAGACGGACACGGCCCTAACTATGCCGAATTTCACGATTAAATAACATCGAAAGTTAACATCGAGTTAAAAAAAAAATTAACCCCCCTCACAGTTGTCATGAAGGTAAACCTGACCTTTCATTATTCATTCATTATCTGTACCGCTTATTCCTACTATGGGTCACGGGGTGAGCTGGAGCCTATCCCAGGAGAGTTTCAGGTGAGTACAACCAAAATCAAAACTTTGAGAAAGAAACAAAAACGCATAGTTGATCTAAACTCAGTATGCTTATATTATTTTTATGATTGTGGATGACCTTTATTTACAGATTCTCCTCCAAACTGTTGATCTGTGCCTGTAAAATCTTTTGTGATATACCTCTGCAGTTCTCTAGTGTATCAGAGATAAATAACATAGAAAAGATAGAAATGCATGAATAAGCAGCAACAGCTAGCATTTCAAACCCATTGGGGGTTAATCAGAAGGGGAGCACTCAGCTGGAAAAGAGACTCATTCTGAGCTGTTAATCTTCTTTTTGGTGTCATCATCACAAATGTGTCTAAGACATAAGAATGAGCATTAGTTCAGTTCAACAACAAATCTCATGATAAAGCAGTACTGAGCCCATGTTGTTGTCACTAGTTATTATCAAACTCCATAATGCGCTTTTGTTTAAATTTATGTCTAATTGTGTGGCCTTTATTTTAATGTACTAAAAGCAAATCACAAGTTAGACCAAGTTTATTAACATTTTTATAAATTTTAGTTTTTCTTCGTTTTCCAGTTAAAACTACTGGAGTTAATCATTTTTATATTAAAAAATATATATATATATATATATATATATATAAAGAAGAAATCAAATCATCAACCAGCCATAATTCTTTATGTAAAAGGAAAAGTTAAGACAGTCAAATGCTGCATGTCGTCTGTAATAAAAAACTTATGTGATGTTTATTCTAATGCATGGGTGTCCAACCCTGATCCTCGAGGGCAGAATTTTCCTCCATCACACCTGACTGAAATGAATGGGTCATTGTACAGAACTTGACAACAACATGTTGCAGCCATTTGATTTGAAGCAGGTGTGTTGGAACAAGCTCTCAGGCATACGATAAAAATGTGCTTCCAGGGTTATTGAGTCCTGCGGATCTCAAACGAAGGAAACTAAGAAGAAGAGAAAGGTTGAGTGGAGTCAAGCATCACTACAAGTGTCACACACGGTGCTCTGGGGCCGCTATCCTGCAGGTTTTTGTTGTTTCCCTGCTTCAGCACACCTGACTGATAATAATGGGTCATTGTGAAGAAGTTAACAAGAGGCTGTTTAAACCCATTTGATTTGGATCAGATGGGTTGGAGCAGGGAAACGATAAAAACCTGCAGGATAGTGGTCCTCAAGTACCTGAAATGATTCAGTTGGTGTAAAGTTTTAAATTTATAGCTGAAAACATAGCAGTGATGCTATACTTGTGTGCCTTTTGACTATTTCCTAGAAAGGCCAGATATTGGTGTATTATTAATCTTCAGTGTAATACACGTGATTTAAAACAAAATTTAAACTGCAATATTTAAGAATGAGGAATTTAAATAAATGCCAAAAGTGCTGATTTAATTTTATATTTTTCATGAAGTAGCATTCCCTCTTCTTTTAGCTGTTTTTTTGTCCACTGTGATTGTCATTAGACAAAGTGTAAACTGGAAAAATACTGTATGCACTGTCCTGAAAAACACAACTGAGAGAAATTTATTTAGTTAAAATCATAAAATACATTGGTCAGAATGCAACACAAAGCAAACAAAATTAAACAGGAAAAAAGAAAGTAAAACACACCAGTCTTCCAAAAACTTGCTTAAGTTTTTGTTTCCTTATTGAATCTGTAAAATAAAAAGGGAAAAATAGAAAAAAATAGAAATCTCTGCAAAATGATTGCATTGCAAAGTTCTTAGAAGTAATATAAACAAAAATACAATATATAATTTCAGCATATGAGAATTACTGATATCTAGCTGTTAAATAGGCATAACAGTGACTTCAAATGTCAAGCACAGATGTCAATGGATGGTGGCCATCAGTGGCCAAAATTCATCCAGACAAACGTGTTTTCAGCTGCAAGTGGATCCAGTCTCAGGTGCAGTGATGACTGCATTACAGGTAACTACTTCAACGTTGTGTATATGTGTACATAGAAGACAATGTGCCTTTTAGGGCATTTCTTACCCCTAATGGTGTTCCAGCAACTAAAGCCAATGCTGCAGTTTTAAAGCTCAGATGGTTCTTACTTGGCCTTGTCCCCAAGGTGGCAAAGGTTTTATATCCTAAATATACTGAAATCTTTAAGAAAACAATTAAAATATTTGGGGATGTTATAATGAATTCAGCCTCTAAACTCTAGAGACATTCACACATATGATGCTCAAGAGTCTAGAGCCTCACCTTTCTTACAGGATGTTATGTTATGTTTTTCAACCACTTTTACAGATGCTTATAATGTAAAAGAGCAAACATCTCTGTTTCTGTCCCTCTGATTCCTGCTAAATGGGACAATTTACTGCATATAGCACTCATTGTATCAGAATAGTAAAGCAATAAAGTAAAAACACTGAGACTGCATCAATGGTTTATGACAAAGTAAGGACAGAAAGTAGGTAAGAAACACTGCAGGTATTACTGCTACCTGAATGACACCAACACTGATTGTGTGAAATTACTATAAAATCATCATTCTGCTGCTGTTAAACAATTCATTCCAAAAGATACTGAACCTGCTGCAAGAATTTGCTCCCAATTAGTGTTATTCAAAGTTCAGGGAGGGGAATCAGGAACTCTGTTGTTTGGTGATACGGTTTGGCTTCTGCTGTGCATTGCAGTTCATCTGGAGTCAAGGCTTGCAGGACAAGATCTTGTCAAAATAAGGTTTTGAGTATATTTTTTTATCTGCTGGGTGTAAAAATAAGGAACTCTTGGCAAATAAGCTACAACACTGTCACTTTAAAGGGGATAAGCTGTCCCAACAACATCCTCTTGTAAAATATGTTTAAACTAAAGCTGACCTCAGATGAAGTATTGGTATAGTGGGGTTGTTAGCCCTCTTATGCATGAATTATGACAAGATCAGTCAGGACTTTTTTGCTAAGTGTTTTTATACATCTATAGGGATGTAAAACAAGGTTTAAAAAAGCTTTTTTTCTATCTTTATTCTATAAAGATACATTTATCTGTCCATTCAAGTGTACTTCATGCATTTTACAGCAAAAAACAACAATGTAATAACATGGTAGTTATGAAAGTATAGTTGTAATTTAGTTATACAGTTGTGGTATTATGTTGGAATAGCCTGTAAGCCCAGAAAGTTGCCTCCAAGACATTGCATGCATGTGTTCTTGGTTATTCGTGTGCATGCAGCATCTTGGTATCCGCTGGGATTTTTTGCTTCCTTGAGCTGGGGCCAGTGGTTTCTGGGGGCACTAGGCTCAGGGTGGCCTTAGACACTGTTCTCTGTTTTGCCAGTGGGGGAGTGAAACTCTTCTAACACTCTTTTCCTTTTCTGGGAGGTGGTGGTCCCTCAGGTTAATCAGTCTCATGTCCTTCATCAGCCTCATCTCCTTCCTCATCCTCAACTCCCTCAGCAACATTTCCAGCCTCCTCCCCTTCACTGTCACTGCTTGATTCCATTTCTCTGCTTGCACCTTTCTGTATTGGCAGCCATTCCTCATCACTGCTACCGGAAGCACACTTTTCCTTACTTGAGTCTGGAAACTTCTCTATTACCCTTTTTAAGCCCTACAAAAAATATGGATATAAAAAAACAACCTTAAATTACATTCTAAAAACGTAAAGCAGTTGGTTTACAGCCAAAGCATTACAGGATACAAATTATTTTCAAGAACAACTTTGGTATTAATTGACATTGCATTTAAGTTGAAATATAGCTTGTGATGCATGATGTACAATTGAGTGGACAGATGATTAATCTGTATTTCCTCCAAATAAAAAATAAAACTTGGAAAATCTTTATATAATATATCACCTTAGATGTTATTTGATGTAATTATACTTTTTATTTTTTTATTTTTTTACCTGCAATGGTATCTTTTTATAGAAGGTAGAAACCAAAATTGCTGAGGTGGTTGGTCTTTCTCCCTGTCTGTCGGCCATTTTGGTTTTACTGACTACTTTTTTCCATTGCAACGACCTGCCAATGGGATTTTTTTGTATGGGACGATGCAAAAGCTTCCACTGGAGTGGACAATATGCAGCAGTGCCCAAAATTGCAGGCATATATATATTTTAAACAGATGTACACTGTAGTGACCTCCATGCATGAAAGAGTTAGGGCGCATCTGTCTTTGTCCAGCTCAGAAACAGCTGTAAACTGGGCCAATGAGGAACATTTTATTAGTCCAGGTTAAAGCTGGAGGAAACTTTTTTACTTCATCATTGTGTTGTAAATTGATGTGATTTCACAGTTTTATGCTTGCGGGCTTATTTTACTGCATGAAGTGTTTGGTGGGTTCTGCTGGAACTACAGGAGTAAAATAACTCTAACTTTATTTTTTAGTAAGGAACAATAAATAGTGAAACAACTTCTGCCAAGTCTTGTACTCTGTTCAACCTGTTTTCCTGCTGCAGCATAATAAATGTCATAAAGATAGCTGGAGCTTTATGGATTTACTTCTCCCTGATGGTTTTATGAGGAATTCCACAACAATATCTATTAACATTTTTTAAGAATTCTGAGTGAGTGATTTTAAATGCAATAGAAGCCTTGGCTGCAATATTCTTATTTTCATTTTGCATTTATTATAAATTATGAAAGCTATGACTGAAGTCTTTAGAAATTATGAAAAAAATAGGCCTATGATCAGTTTTTGTTTTGGAAATGGCCCAAAGCTGTTTTTTAAGGGTTTTGAAACACTCAAGAAACTGTGGATTTTACATTACATCACATTCATTTAGCTGACACTTTTATCCAAAGCGACTTATAATGGTTAGGCAGTAGCGTTAAGGGTCTTGCCTAAGGACCCAACTGGAAGGTGTTAATGTTCGTCCCCTGGGGGATTTGAACCCTGCTGATGCTCTACCAATTGAGCTAACCAGCCACTGATTTGAAAAAAGTCATCTGCAACGTCATGCTACGTCCTGGATGAAAAAGTTATGTAGTGCAGTTTTTCAGCCATGGGACGCTGCTGGAAATGCACACAATAGATGTCGAGTTCGAGTTTTAAGATCAGAAAGTTACATAATGTGTCTTTAAATTTCCAGTTTAAAGTTCCAGTGTCTGGAACTGGACTAAACACAGCAGAAAAATAATTCCAAGAGCCTGAAACAAACAAACAAAAATCTATATATAGATAATTTTTTTTTTCATTCTACCTTCTATTTACTATGTTTTGTTTCATCTCTGTGTTTGTGTGTGTTCATAGTAGATTGTTTCCAGCTCCTGAGCGGTCAGCTGCTGGCACACCTGAGTTTCATTAGCTCATCAGCTCCAGCAGCACTTTACTCGGCCTCTCATCCAGTCCAATTGTTCTGTCAACCACAGTGTTTGCAGGTTCTCTCGGACTTCTGACTTGAGGGCTGTGCTTGGTGTTTTGATGAATTGCTTAGGAAGAATGGTATTTTCCTTGCACATTAGATTCTCCTTAGCTCGACATCATACATGCTGAGGTCAACCAAGCCATCTACCTTCCTCCAAATTCTCATCTAGCCCTCAGTTGGCATCTGTCAATATTCCCAGCTATATTCTCTCTCTGGATAAGTTGCCTTTGCTGAGACTTCCCGAAGCACCCCATCGCTCCCTGCCCTCCACCTGCTCTTATGTATTATTTAACCTAATTTGTTTGCTCTGTTCGTGCCCAACAGAACCCTGCAAGTCCTTGTTTAGTGTTGAGGTTTCAATGAGAAATGGCTGTAAAATTCAGAGATTTCTGTCAACACTGAGAGAACTGCATAGAAACCAATATACTTGTGATGTTTCCTCACGATTGGATAAAAAGAACAAAAGAGGCAATCAAATCTTGACAGATGCAAACTCCTCATTCATTGTCTGTACCACTTATTCTATTGCGGGTCACGGGTAAGCTGGAGCCTATCCCAGCATTGTATCAGGTGAGAGGCAGGGTACACCCATGACAGGTCACCAGTCCATTGCAGGGCCAACACAGATAGGGACAAACAAACATTCACACACACTCATTCCTAGGGAGAATTTAGAGTCACCACTACCTAACATGCATGTCTTTGGATGGTGGGAGGAAGCCAGAGAGAACCCACACATACAAGGGGAGAAAATGCAAACTCCACACAGAAAGGCCACCAGCCCCCCACATTCGAACCTGCCCCAGCCGAGGCTCGAACCAGCAACCACACCACTGTGCAGCCCAGAAGCAAACTGATGTACCTAATACTTTCCAGTGCAGTTGCATTACAGATTACAAAATACATTTTATCAATGGGAAAGAAATGTACAGTAATTTCCCAGTTCAATTTCGTTAAAATAAAGAGTTAGTCAATCAGATGGCAGCAGTTAAACACATTTAATCATGTAGACATGGTGAAGATGACTTGCTGCAGTTCAAACTGAGCATTAGAGTGAGGAAGAAAGGATTTAAATGACTTTGAATGTGGCATGGTTGTTGTTCTGAGTATTTCAGAAACTGCTGATCTACTAAGATTTTCACACACAACCATCCCTAGGGTATACAGAGAATGGTCTGGAGAAGAGAAAATATTCAGCGAGCAGTAGGGCTGCAACTAATGACTATTTTGATAGACGATCAGTCACTGACTATTAAAACAACTAGTCGACTAATCAAATTATGTATCTCATAATTATTAAATTGCTCTTATTTCACTTTCAGCTTTTCAATCTTGCCTGAGGGGGTTATGTAAGTCCGACGTGCCGCCTCTTTAAATGTTCGAGCATTGCAGACGTACTTCCACGGTACGCAAGGTCAGTTTAACACATCTCACATGTATTTCATTTATTTTGGAAAATAACGTGACGTTATCCCAGACTTTTGACGTCCTCTGCTGCCATTTCGCTCCCTGGTCGGCCGCCATATTTTTCCTCTGGCGGACTTGATTGCGCATGTGCAACTCTCAGCAGAGATAGGGAAGAAGACGATGTCTAACTGTAGTTTTATTTATTTATTTTTATTTATTTTTTTGCTGACAATAGTCGACAGGCAAATTTGTTGTTGACTATTTTTATTATTGTCATTTTTGTATCGTTGTAGCCCTAGTGAGCAGCAGTTGTCCAGACCAGAAGGTCTTGTTGATGTCAGAGGTCAAAAGAGAATGGGCAGACTGGTTGGAGATGATAGAAAGGCAAGAGGAAGTCAAATCAGCACTGGTTCCAACCAAGATATGAATAGTAGCATCACTGAATACACAACATGTCCAACCTTAAAGCAGATGGGCTACATCAGCGGAAAACCACTTCTGTCAGCTATGAACAGAATACTTGGGCAGCAATTCCCAACCCTAGTCCTCAAGGCACACTATCCTGCTGGTCTTAGATGTCTCCCTGCTGCAACACACCTGATAGGTGTGTTGAAACTCCTATCTTCAACAGGGGGACTCTGCCAGATGTTCCCAACAGACCCTTACAACACGTTTGAGTCTGCCAGGCCTGACCGGTCTCCTCCCCAACCATCTGAGTCAACTCACCACCAGGTGATAATCAGTTGATAGCTCCGCCCCTCTCGCCACCTGTGTGTCCAAGACATGCGGCCGCAAGTCCGATGATATAACTACAAAATCAATCTTTGAACTGCAGACTTGAAACCAGATTGTTCTTGTGCCAAGTGTGTACTTTGGTCCATTTTCATCAAGCTTGTAGATACGTACCCAGATGTAGCAACTAGAGCAATATCACTAGAAATTGTGGAGACAGCATTACACAGTATAGCTTACACCAGCGAAAAGAACAAAGAAGAAAAAGAAACCGAGATTATTGAATGGCTACAAAGACCGCCACCTGGATCACGTTGGACCTTGGCTATGAACTGTAAACTCTGTACTGCCCTCAAGTGGATGATTTTGTAACAACCATGGCAATGTAAAGGAAGTGTGGGTGTACGTGGACAGTTTTATTTTATGCTTAAAATGGAGATACCTATTTACTTACTGAAGGGAGCATAACGGAGCATGGAGGGTTTGACAAGTTTTAACCTCTTTTTTTTTTGTGAGTTCACTGGCTCAAATCCTGAGGATTCAATGCTAGAAATAGATTATTATGGTTAGAGGACTACACACTGACACAGACCACACTGTTAAATATTAATCTGTCATGTGAGCTAAATTGTTTAGATGCTTTATGGAGGTTGAAGACAATCAAATGACAGTCAGAGAAAGCAGAAGGAAGCTTGATTTTCCAGGATTTTCTTGTGGCCACAGGTCAAGCGTGTCATAGTAACAGTTTATCCTTTTCCTCATATTTTAAAACATGCATTTCAGCTTTAAACTGTTGTAAATTCTGCCCAGGTCAACGGTATGTTACTCAAATGTTGGATCAAACATTTAGTAGACTATACCCTATCTGTTTGCATAATTCTGCAATATTTGTTTGTTTGAGCCCATGAGAGAAGAGATGGTAAAATTTCTGAGAATTCAAAGAGAGCATGTGGTCATGGAGTAAGTCCAATCATGAAAATGTGTTTGAATCCAATGTGACATTGACCTGGATTGCTAAAGTAGTGTGTGGATGACAGCTTCAGCAACCATACCCATGATGGAGGGTGGGATGAAAGCTGAAGTCAAACCCATCGTTTCCCAGATAGTCAACCTGTTAATCAATGTCAGCATATCTCCAACCCTGACAGAAAGCATTGACGGCTGTAACGTTGAAGCCGTTTACAAGAATTAAAGCATTTCTACTCTAATAAAATCAAAATTCATTACTAAAGTGTCTTAAAGACATTATCTGTGCAGTGAATTCCGTCATACTCAGTATGTGTACAATAACTTAAGTGGTTCAATATCAACTCAACAACTATATAACTATACTAATTGTTAGGTGGGTGCAATGCTGCAAGATTTGGTACTGATTTAATACCAAGTAAATAAAGGACGAGTACTTACTTTTTAATAGTGTTTAATACGGCTGTCAAAATGTACAAGTTAATGCAAAGACATCTGTTACTAAACGATCTGTTGCAAAAAGATCTGTTAACTCCACAGAGGAATACAGAAACTGTGCACTATTTTTTAACACATGGACAAAATTATTACTCATACAATAAATCTCAGAATTTGGCATTATCTCGGCAAGAGAAACTGATTTTGATCATAGGTTCCTTTGTACTCCTATGAATTAAATCCACCTTAAAACCACTTAATCCTGCTTATTTACTGTGAAGATTCTGAAAGTGTTCAAGCTTTACATTAGAATATCAATGCTATCATACTAGTATAGATTAATATCAATTGGTATCAATAGTTGGATCAATCTGTCCACCACTACTAATTTTCCTTCCATTTAACATTGCTTACCTGAGGTCTGGTCACAGAGTCAACAGATATAGCAAGAAAACCTAGACTTCCTTTTTCCCTTACTTTCAACATGTAGGAACAGCAGCTATACAGGTAGCTACTTTCGGATGTGTAAGCTCCTCATCTGTTCCCTGAAGCTGAGCCTGGTCGCTTTTCAATGGAAGCTGATTTCAGCCGCTTGTATCTGCAATGTTATCCTTTCAGTCACTACCAAATCTCATTCCTATAGGTGAAGGTTGGAATAAAGATGGGCCAATAAATAGAAAGCTTCATCTTTTAGCGTGACTCACTGTAATGGTATGGAGCAATGCCCTCTTTACTGCTGATGAAGCCACAACCCATTAGGCCATCTCATCCTCCACACCACTAGTGAAAAACCTCCCAGCATACTTGAACTCATCTACCTGACATAAAGACTCATTCCCAACCCAAAGGGAAAACTCCACTTTTTTTCCAGTTGAGAACCATGGCCTCAGATTTAGAGAAGCTGACTTTCATCCGGATCATACTTAGATGCAAACCACCCCAGTCCGTCCTAATGATCTTGGTCCAAGACAACAAACAGGAGAAGAAACCAACTGTAATCTTTATAATAAAAATCTTATCCTGCACAACCTGCCTGTAAATAGAAAAGAGGAAAATCCTGTCACGGTTGGGCTAAGGTAAGGACTCAAATGCAGGCAGATAAGGCAGGCGAATACGATACTACAGAGTTTAATTCCAAAGAACAAGGAAAACTGATATAGACTGGAACACGGGGAAACAACAGCAATGATCTGGCACGGAGGACCTGAAACCAATGGCTTAAATACACAGAAGGAAATAACAAGGCACGGGTGAAAAGAATAACCAATTAACCCAGGTGAACCAATGAGCAGAAATCAAAGAACACAGAGATAAAAATGACCATAAATACAAGAAACCAAGAGCATAAACCATGGAAAACACATGAAACAAGAACATAAAACATGAACTATGACAAAACCTGAAGCTGTAATAACAAAAGTGCTTGTTTTTTAGGTCAAAAATCTATCTATTGAGAAAAGGAACAAAATAAATTAATGCAAGAGTGTTGGGTAAATAGAGGAGCTAATGTAAAACTTAAAATATGTGAAAGACAGTACCAAAGAAGTAAAAAACCCAGAAGAAGGAAAGAAATAGAGCATTTTAACCTGAAGATAATGATAATCAATGTGACTGAAAAGTGTAGGGAGAACTGAAACAGAACAGGCTTATTAGAAGACTCAGTAGGTGGTTGCTGCATTCAGGTTTTTATTGTACTGTTGCCTGTAGTGCCCAAATAGGCTTTAACAGAGACATTAATTACCAAGCAACTGGATACAAAAGCCATGTCCTGAGAGGAAATGGGAGCACTTAATGTTAAAAAACCCCAAATCTGATTCCATTTTGGGGGTTACAAAAACTGCAGAGTTGCTGATTAACATGCTGAAATGATGACCCTGCAATTCTCTTCTTCAAGATTTCACACCTTGGCTAAGTTTCTATTAAAATGTTGGATAAGTTGTAAACTGATTTATAGAAACCAGTATGTGAATATAAGAAGTCTGTTCTTTGGGATGAGCAGATGATGCCACTCATTCTCCGGTTGGTGAACATGATAATGCAGAAGAAGAGACGATGCATAAAAGCATGATCACAGACAATGAAATGGGGCGTGGCATGTTTGATCGAAATGTGAAATTTATTCCTGTATGCAGATTAAAAATTCGAAGCATTGTCATAAAATAATGACATACCTGCATAAATATGATCCTGTTTATCTTGATGTTTAACTTATGTAATGTGATGATGTTAAGTAGTATAATAACTACCTTGATAGAGACAGAAAGGGGCTTGATGGATGATGCTAAACCCCCAACTCTTAAGAAGCAAGTTTAAATCCCATCACATTTCTCTTCCCTTTTCTTTGTAAATGATAAAGAATAAAGTTATTATATGTAAAATGGTTTAGAAAACTTTACATTGTCACAGACTCCTAATAGTCTTGTCACAAAACATCGCTTATCTCATCATTTCTGTCTCTAGATTCTAAACCTAATGTGCTTTCAACATGTCAACAAACATAAAAGCTTTATTTTTTCTGGTGAGAGCCGGCTAGAAAATGAAAATGTGCAGAAATACTTTGGTTCCCAACAACCTCTACTGATCATCATCTCGGCATGCAGCATCATGAGTGGCATGCACGAAACCTGCTAAATGTCCTTTTGCACAAAAGAAAAATTAAAACTGAAGCAGTTGAGTGCACTTTAATCAATTTTCAATTCTCTGGAGCTCCCCATGGGAGATGGAAAACCACCATACCAAAATACAAGCAGTGATTCGATGTTTAACACGTAGGTTAAAATCTCCTTTGAGAGTTCAGTTAAAATGAGATTTGATATTTGTGAAGCCGAAAGTTAGCCTTCAGTGATCCATTGCAGTCAACAAATATGGGCATCATCTTTTAGGAATCCCAGAAATTGTTTTCACTGCATCAAGAGTGATTACTTAGAATAACTCTGCAAAGCAAGATGACCAAAACCTTGTAGGAAAATGCCTCCACAGTACAAGAGTCAGAAGAAACGTTCACTGTACATGTCCACAGTTTATGTTCTTCCGTTTGTTTAGTATCACAGAAGATAAAGATACTAAGATTTTAAGAGTAATCAGAGCCCATAATGACATCATTACACATCTTTTAGCTAAAACATTAGAGCCACTGACTGTCACAATCTGAGAGGAGGCACCAAACACAGGACCAAACAGGCTAGAAGCAAGGTCGCAAAGAAACAAAACTTTATTCAAAGACAAAACAGAAGGTGCTGGCAAAGGATGGGGTACAAAATGATCAGAAACTAGCAATGAAGACTTACTGGCAAGAAAAATGTGGATCTGATGCCAATCTGGGTCGGGTGATGAAGAGAATGGATGCAGGTTAATGACTAGTAACAAGATGGCAACACAATGATCCAAGCTGTTAATGGACTGTACTTACACGGTGCTTTAACAGGACAAGTCACATCCACCCATTAACATACTCATGCACCACTTCTTTGGAGTTGTCTACGGTGTTCTACCTATCATACACATCGGTGTGTGCCCATGGACACTTCGACATGTAGCCAGGATCAAACCACCAATCTTCCAACTGGCAGAAGACCCCTCTTCCTCCTACAACTTCCATGAGTAAATACTAGTAACTAGGGACATCTAGTGGTAATCAAACCAGATCATGGAATAACAAAGAACAAAATGACTATTAATTATTCAAGAAAACAGAGTTTCCTAGCAGAAACCCAACACTAACCATGTTTACATGCGCAAAATTTCTTTAATTGAGTTACAGGTTCAATCAGACCTGTACGGTTAACACGACCCTGAAAATGTTGACGTGCATTTACCTGCATAAATGAACGCAATATGTACAGTAAATAATTGTGCTGCTGTCTGAGTTTCCAGAGACAGCAGTAGGAGAAGAAACATGAATTTGAATGTAAACATCCACTGGCCGTTGATGTACGGCTGATGTCACACGCATGCACACTGAAAGCAATAAGAAACCAGCATAACCCACCTTTTCAATCCGAATGAAATCTTCCGATTTACGTCAAAATTTTTATTCCAATTAGGCTTTTAATCTGAAAACTTGTAGCATGGCAACAGACAGATAAAGTGAGAATCATTGCTCATCTTGTTATAATCAAAACCTGGGAAACCCAGATCTTGGCATCACATGGATGTTATTCTGTCATTTTCCACCTATTTAAACATTTTTGTAAACCAGACAGCGCATGGCTTCAACATTACAGCAGCAGCCTCTTCCAGCAGGGCAGCCATCAGCCTCACAACAGGACAAAAGTCTAACGTGGCCTCCGAACTCCCTGAAAACCAGTCGGATGGACTTTTATGGCCACACATGAAAACCACAGACACCACAGGATCATTTGCTAATGTCCTAGCATTGAAACGCTGGAGGACATTATCAGATGTTGTAACTGTTTTGGTAACATGAGAAGCATGTACCCAACATCAGGTTGAGAGGAGGGCAGCTGACTGGTGTATGTGCAATGGCAAGTAAAGAGTGTGTTTACAGTAAATTAATTAATCCATTTTTTCTCATGGTAACTTGCTAATGATTAGGTACAGCTTGTGAGTGAAGTGAGCATATTTTCTGTGCCATGTTGTAGTTTTTAACTGGTGGTGGCACATTTTCAAGCTGTTGGACATGCATAATATTAGCAGAAAAGATTATTAATAAACAGACACAGATGGTGATTAGTATTTTAACCAGCAGCTGCCAGTCTGGTACTGTGTTCGCTGCAGTTCAGCAGGTTTGGTCTGCAGAGTATCAGTCAGTCTCTGAAATCCGTCCAGTATCTGTGGAGAGATTTCAGCCTGGATCACTGCAGTGGAAAGACTGACTGACTGACAAAAAAGATATTCCCATCCATCAAGCCTTTGTTATATAGATATGGAGCAGCTTCATGCATCAACCCTGACTCCTCCAGCCGGCACTTCTTAGTCCAGTTAAAGTAATTTTAAAGTAAAAAATAAGATGATCTCCATCTAACCTACATGAAGCTTCAGCAGTCAGACTGACTGAGACTTCTGACCTGTAACATTGAATAAACTCTTATAAAATCAGCAGCATTTCTATTTATAAGTTCACTGTTTATTGTTCAATTGTACCAATTAGTCAAGTTTTGGATTGTAAAAGTTTTGTTGTTCCTGAACATTTCACGATGAGACAATCTCTGCTTTAATAGCTGCTTTGAACAAATGATGACATTCGCCATCAGCAAATCTGAATAACTTAAAAAATCTAAATGTGGTGTGTGATCACTGTGTTACATGCTGACAAACTGCGGTTTACCTTCACCTCACAATGAACTGGAGTATAGTCAATCTATTTGGGGCAAATAAATATATTCCCTGAATTTCTCCAAAGAAACCTTACAGGAACCATCTGTTTCGAGACGCCAGTGACAGTTTTCTGCTGCAGACAATAGAGGATTGTGTATCTTTAACTGTCATGGGTGCAAATACCAACCAAGTGAAACTCTTAAGTTATTCAAGCCCTTTAAAGCATTGAGTGTCGGGAGGATTGTGTAACGTGTAAAAGCGCATCAGTCTATCAACTCTATTTGACAGCTCGTCCCAGGGGAACGCATGACAAGAACAATGGAGGGAAGTGGAAAAACAAACCAAAATGGCAGCATCATAGAGAAAACAATCTCTTTGTTCACTGGGTCCAAACAGCCACAGCAGCGATTAATCCCAAAATTCCCAAGAGGCTTGAAATGCTTGTTTTAAGATAAATTTGTATACCAGATCAGAATCTAAATCATTGTGCTGGGCCATCTGTCAACAAGGACAAACATGACATGCAAAACATCCGCCGAAGCTAAAACAGATCAGCATCTCAGCTGTTATGGATGAGATGGGTCAGATATATGACTGTACCCCTGCACTGGGTTTTAAAGTTGGATATTTCCATTTCTGGCCCAATAATCAGCACCAGTCACGGCAGCAGCTCTGTGAGGCAGCAGCGAGAGGCACGCTGCTGGGAATGGCAACGCGTTCACAGTGACAGTGCTAACATGCTTTAGTTGGCATCGGTGGATTAGAAGACCCTCGGCACAGACTTAAAAGCCCCCCTCCCCAGCTTGTCTATGCTGGCACAAACACATGCTAAGTGAGTGAAACAAAATTATTTGTAACTGCGATTTGTCTATTTTTAATCATTGAAGCCTTTTAAATAATTTTCAAGTTTTATCTTTTGTCCCCCTTTGTTGTAAGTTTACACCTCAGCAGTCACTTTTGCATTTTTATGATTTTATGTCACTTTTTTTTAATTTCTGTGCCATTTTCTTCTTTTGCTGTTGTGTGTTTGTGGAAACGGCCCTGCGATGGACTGGTGACCTGTCCAGGGTGTACCCTGCCTTCACCTGAAACACTGCTGGGATAGGCTCCAG